>JABXWE010048074.1:0-19658 GCA_014611495.1 Limonius californicus
ATATCTCAAAGCGCTGGCAGGTAAGGGGTTAAGGGAACTTGACGCTGCAGCTGAGATACCTCAAAGCGCAATCGTCAACGGATGCGGTAACCTGCTGAGATATCTCAAAGCGCTGGCAGGTGAAGGGTTACGGGAACTAACGCTGCAGCTGAGTTACCTCAAAGCGCAATCGTCAAGGGATGCAGTAAGCTGCTGAGATACCTCCAAGCCCTGGCAGGTGAAAGGTTAAGTAAACCTGTAAGGAACTATGCTTCTTGACGTTGAAATCAAGAATCCTTCCATAACAACTTACTTCTGCTTTTATAGGCCAAAAGGATTGCGCGATCGTGAGAATCCACTGCACGTGCACCCCATTTTTAGGAACAACACAAATTTTATGTCCCCATTAAGTTTAGAACTAATAATTCTCGTAAAAATAAGTTAATTAGCTGTTAAAAATATGAAGAACCAAACTAAATAAATAACTCTCATAATTTAGTATTTAATTAACACGTCCATGCGTTGGATATCACACATGAGGGTTTAGTTTGAGAAAAAAAGTAATAATATAGGCAGGTTGTGGGCTAATCTAAACCAACAATTTATCACAAGAACAGCTGTCGTGGAATATCTTACATACTTAAGATCACTAATTCAAAGTCCGATTGTTACCCTATTTACCTGCAATAAATAGCTGAAAGTAAACGCTGAAAAGAAATACTTAAAATATGGAATTATAACATTCAACTATCGAATGGGTAGTCTTTTTATAATTCCATTCATTGTATATGAAAGTCAATGTTTATTTTGTTTGTAGCCCTCATAAATTAGGTCTACTCCGTAAAGGACAGACCCTTTACAAAAAATAAAGACGTGTGAAGGAACGGCCGTTCCCAAGATCAATGAGGCGTGATTTCCAAACGCCAACTAATATTCATTAGCAGTTAGTTACATTTAACATGAAATATTTATGGAAGTATAGATTAAAAATTAAAATTATAAGCATAAAGTCCCAAAGTTCAACTGTCTGTACTAATATAAACATAATGGCAAATGAGGTCCGCTACATTACATTCCAGTAGAACAACCCGTATATGCTTTTGCAATCCTGAGATGGTTTTGTACACACATCAAAATTTCAGAATGAATGAAATAGCCATAAACATGGTTTTAACATCATTTTTGTGCCTAGTGTAAAAATAATTAATAACCTAATATTTTAGATGGTGGGAAGTATATTTTTAAGCGATGAAATTATGTAGGGGTGGTTCTAAAACAATTTTATAGCTGAGTAAAACAATTACAGAATTTCTTTTTTAATTTTGGATTGCTAAATGTGAATTTTAAGGGATAAATTAATTACGACGGTAGTTTTTGAGATCGAAGTGCCCATTCATCTGAAGCCGGTTGTAGTAAATTAAACACCCACGTCGATGGTTTAGCCAGAACTGTTGCTGAACAGGGTGCGACAAATAGCATTTTCAGTGTCACTGCTAAAATATATAGATGTACAATTTGAATTCTGGCGATCTCCAATAAGATTCTTTGAGTGGAACCACACCAGAAGTCACTGAAAACATCCACGATACGGGTTTGAAGGATTTTCAATTAAAGGATTATCAAATTTCTAGAATAGTGGGCATTCCAGATAAATATGCAGTACATAGCTTGACTAACGAATTAGATAGGAAAAAAATATCCGCAAGATGGGAGCTAAATATGAATTCGAAATGTGTTTCAGTGTTTGTGTCATTTTAAGACTTTTGTCACCATTTATACACCATAAACAATACCAGCAAATATCAGAATTTTCCACCAACGGAGAATATGTATAGTCTGCTGGAAAGCTAACGGTATCGATTTTTTGGTATGTTAACAAGATACTGCTGATATATTATATTCCAGGGGCTCGGCCATAACGAGGGAACACCACGCTAATCTTTTGAATCAATAGATAAAACGGTTTCTAAAATAAACCAGGTTTACCGTAAAAAAAGTCATTTTTGTCAACGCAATAGACGCGCACCCATACAAGTGTTGTTTCCATCGCAAAATTTAACAAAATGAAATCACATTCTTCAATCTACCTCCATCGGATTTAATCTATTCTTTAGGCTGAAAAATTCCTTGTTAAAATTCTAAAAGCAGTTGAATATTTGAAGCTCTTGAGGAACCGGAAGTTTGCTGTTGTATAATGGCTTTGGATTATCGTTGGTTCAAGTGAATTTCTGCTAAAGGAGATTGTATTAAAACATCAAAGTAATTTTGAAACTTTTATTTTGAGAACGTTTCCAACGAAGACATTTTCACTTTAGACTTCATATTTACCAATTTTTTGTATCGGTTGGATCTTTTTAATTCCGGGCATAGTGCTTGGTATTGTATTTGTGTACTTTTTCCACTTTATTTGTCTTTCTAAAACTAAGAAAGCCTTGCGTTTTAAAACTCCCAATTAAAATGCCTTAACAGCTCGTTAAAGTATTAGAGCGTTTGTAAAAATAAAACAGCAGGTTTTGTCTGTCTGGTAAATATAATTAGTGCTCTTCTTTTGAGACTTACATAACTCAACTTGTATAAAAAGTTTAGTTTTATTTTTTCGAATTTGTGCCGCAAACGATGTTTGCGTTGAAAGCCAGCAGAGAACAGGTTAAAAGATAAAGCGTCTTATACGAAGGTATGCATTTTTGTGGCTTTTAAAACTTGGGTGTCTTCGCACAAGAGGTAGCTACACAAATTTCAATTTCCTCGAAGATGTAATCGCAATTTAGTACTCAATAAAATATCGGAGAGCGAATTTTTGCGAGCATTTCACGCGTAGGTAACTTTTGCGCTGTTTAACCTAAACGTTTTCTGGATAGCGTTGTGCAAAACTGAGTTCGTTATTGTGTACACCTGCAATATTTCATTTATCTGTGCCGATGTGTCATTTGCGTTTTGCCCCAACATTTTTATATTAACAATAACTAATGATAATTAAATTGCAAAGGATGAGCAAACTTAAGTAATTGAAACTGGCGCATTTATTAAAATATGGAGGTTTTCTAACATATTTTATTTACATTATATTTTTGAATAATCTTCTTTTAGTTAAAGTGTGACTATCCATAGGAAATCCTTAAAATACTTTTGTATAATTGTAATGTAAGTTGGTATAGATAACTTGTTTGTTGCTCTGTACATTTCAGTATAATCTCTTTCTTCAAAATTCCTCGTTTGGTACTTGTTTCCATTGTATAGCTGTTTTGTACCTTATCGATCAACAATTTCACGAGACGGTAATATAAAAATGGCAAATATTGCAGGAAAAGCACTAGAAAAAGAGACTCTAGTTTAAGTAGCTAAAATAGGCAGGAAAATGATTGTAAAACATAACACTAACGAAGTATTTGTTGGTGCCTCCACCAAATTTCACATTACTCTTTGAATGAAAATTAAATTGAAGCATGTGGTCTTATTTATTAGAGAATTTCAGTAGATTCTGCATTACCTAGAAATTTGTAAAACGCGAGGATATTTTAACCGCCCACTGCTGAATTTAAGCAAGTATTTTACTTTTTGATTACTTTAAAATTAGGCTTATCTTTCACTAGTATCGTTTAGAAAATAATATTATCAAGAAATAACCAAATCTGCTATTATTATGTACCTTTAGAATATCCGCACACGATTTTAAACTTTTGACGGTCAAGAAATTAGTCGTTGACGCCTCCACCAAATGTCACATTACTCTTTGAGTGAAAGTAAATAAACCTCATTTGGTCCTACGCACTAGAGAATATCAGTAGATCCTGCATTACCCAGAAATTTGTAAAAGTGAAGGATATTTAAATCGCTGTGCCATTAGTTTAAGCAAGAATTTGCAAGTTCATTTTACTTTTTAGTTACATTATTATTAGGTTTATTGTTAGCTAGTATAGCGTAGAAAATCTTATTACCAATAGGTAATCTAATATATTACTGTCAGATAACTTTAAAATAGTTCGCATCATTGTAAACTAGTGAGGGTCAAAGTTGAAGTTGTTAGCGCCTCCACCAAAAGTCACATCACTCTTAATGAAAGTAAAGTATACGCATCTAGTCGTGTGTATTAGAAAAGTTCAGTAGTTCTTGCATAACCTAGGAATTTCTAAAAGTCAACCTAATTTTAACCGACCAGTGAATGAATTTTAGCAAAAACTAGCAAGTTCATTTTACTTTTTTGTTGCATCAAAATTGAATTTATCTTTAGTTTTTTTTTCTCATTCGTTCATACTATCGTCTCCCCCCCCCCCGCCGTTGGAACCGCATTCGCATTACTTCAGGGGGGTGCGGGCGTCCCTTACACCCTAAACATTCATGCAACATGCAACATGCACGCTAAACTTAACTAAGCGAAACGCGGTCGCCCCAGTTGAGAATCAATCGCCCAGCGGATTGCCTGCATTTCACTGTGGCCTCGAGTGGCAATGCGTTCCCGCACTAGACCACCGAGGCCTCTATCGTTAGCTTTAGCTAATCTAGTGTACAAAATATTATTAAACAGCCTAATATATTATTATTACGTTAATTTTAAAATATCTGAATATAAACATCATTTGAAATTTATGAGGGTTAAAGAAGTAGTCGAATGTCAGGTTACTTTTTGGGTGAAAGTAAATTAGCCGCATCTGGTTTTATACAGTAGAGAATTTCAGTAGATCCTGTATAACCTAGAAATTTATAAAAGTCAAGGATATTGTAAAAGCCCTGGCATGAATTTAGACAAGAATTGGCAAGCTCATTCTACTTTTAATTATAGGAGAATTAGAGTAGAAAATGTTTTTATCAATAAATGACCAACTCTTCCACTCGTTGAGCAAACCTTCCTGACATTGTAATGAATGCCAGGATGTCCGTCCATGCGAGGGAACTCAACTCTATACTGTGAAGCGTTGCTGCACCGAAACCTTAATGTCTTAGTCGCATTCTCCTAGAAAGTGGAAGGCGGTTTCTTCATGCCCTCCGCAAGCCTGATATGGGGGGTCGTCCTCTACATGTTGGAGGCTTAGGTGTCTTCTGAGTTTACAGTAGCCTGTGAGGACTCCCATGAATAGATTGCGAGTCCGCCGACTTTTACAGGTGCCCATTCGATTAGGAATGATGTGACCCGTTGCCTTGAAAAACCTAGAAAGGATTCCGACCTTATGCAAGTTTCCTCGACTCCGAGCTTGACAAGCTTATCTGCCTTCTCGTTGCTAAGGATTCCGCAGTGTCCCGGTACCTAGACCAGTTGTACTTCTTTCATCCTTGCGAATTTCGAAATTCCTGGACGAAGCCAGACCTTGTTGGGTGAGCAGATCGCTATGACGCCTTTTGGCTGCAGATATTCTACTCTTGATATAACCTGTTCATAGACTGGCGTAGACTTCTCCATGGAATACCGTGGTATACTTCTCAAGTGCGAAACTATCGTGTAACCCCTGGTTCTCGAGGGCAAACTCTGGGTCCCGCGGACTGTCTGCTAACTATACGCGACCCGTCGGTGTAGCACATTAGGGAGCCTTTCCAGTCTCAATCGGTCTTTCGCTTCTATCACCTTGCAAGAAGAAAAAGGAAGTTCTTCTTGGAGATATGATAGCTCCTTTGTCTTGTCAGCATCCGCTGTCTCGCATTCTAAGGTGGGCCGCCATGGCCTCCTTCCTTATCCAAATAGGAAGAGTTGACAGCCCTAGTAGGACTTCTAGTACGGCTGTTGGGGTTGTCCTCATTGCTCCAGTGATTCCCAAGTATGCCATTCTCTGGATCTTAGATAGCGTAAGGGCGATACTGGTCCGTTGCACATTTGGCCACCAGACTAGCTAGCCGTATTGTATTCTATATCTGATTACCGCAGTGTACAGCCAGTGAAGAATTCTAGGGCTTAAGGCCCAGCTCTTTCCCACCATCAGGCGCAGCTGGGAAATGGTCGCTATATAGACCTTTTCACGATTTTTTTCGATGAGCTACTTCCAGCTTAATTTACTGTCTAGGATCACCCCCAAGTATTTGACATCCTGCTTAAGTGCCAGAGGCTCTTAGTACAGTTTTTAATCTAGCTAATAAAGAGTGCGATATACGTCGTTGCAGCAAACTACAATGTGACAATATTGTCGATGAGAAAGTTGCTGTAACTAATTCCTTCAAAATATTTTGTTACACAACAATTATGTAATTGCACCGACCATTTTAGAGGTTATATCAGGAAACTAATAAAGTATTAGAATCATGCTTTAGAGAATTCTGCCATTTGCCGATGTGTCTTAATAAGATGCTATCGTTTTCAGCCTTACCGAAGTAGATTGCATTCTCTGGGGAGCACGAGGAAGCGTTCAACTAGAAAAATGTTATTTGGTAGATGACTGATTTGGTGAATGTTGCATTAGGAAGTGCGTTCATGTGTTACATTAATGCTTCCGCTTCTAGATACCTCGGAGCCACGAATGGGAAAGAAAATCAAATAATTTATTCGTTTACCATCTTTTAGGATGTGCTAAAATATTGGTTATGCAATAACGATATCTTGCGTTTTAGGAAGTGAACGTCCACGCAATATTCATGTTCATAGTGGTTTTGATCAATTTTGTCTAATTTATAGGTGTATCATTCACTGTCGCGCCATTAATCTGCTGTGTATGCAATGGAATATTAAACGGCTTTCAGCTGATTTCCAATTTGTTTTTGATTATCTTCTATAGGTGCTGATTTAGGTTTTGTTCATGTTAATGTTGCTGTTTTCTATTTATTTTAGGTTGCTTTCCTAACGGTTTGATCGTTCAAACAACCTCGAGTGATTAGAGATAATTGTAGCTTGAAGTGATTTAGCCTCAGTACGGGTAGTTTAACGTTTAACTGTTCGTAGATGATTCAAGGTTTGTTTCCTGTCCTCCAGTATTGAAACTATTATCATTTTGTGTTTGGAGGCAGTACAATTCGTTTCCAATTTAAGCAACCGTAGTTATTGAATTGTTTGAGAAATTCCTATTATTTTTATTAAACATTTTGATGTTTGTGTGCACTTTTCCCCGTTTTCTAATTCCAATTAAATTGACATTATTAAGTATAAAAACGTTCATTCAGTTTTGTACTATTAGAATTTCCAGGCACACAGGCCACGTATTGCAAGTATTGAAATTTATTTGAAGTAAGAAAAACTAACTAAAATATTCCGCTAAAAATATATTTTGAGGTTAACGCAGCGGTTTTTTTTTTCATTTAAAAATATCTAATTGGAAGCGTCAAAATAAAATTAAGTCTGAAAACGTGATTCTGGTTATTTTGAGAATGTAGTGGCTCTGGTAGAGTTTTCGTCTGTAGAGTGGTTTTCTGAATTTGCTTTTATAACAAAACAGATAGTTGAAAAGTTACTGTTAACGGTAGCAATTACATTGAAAACGGCGTTGTAAATGAATTATGATTTCTGGGACGTATAAAGAATTGCTATTGATTGATTAGGGCCGAATAAGGATTGAAATACATAGTACATTGATTTCTGTATATGTGACACGTATAACACGTTCATGTCGTGTAGTATATTTATAAACTATATATTTGGACTCCAAACAAACCTCAAACCTGGGATTGAAAATTTCTAAATGCGGTCCTGTCGCCTATACATTTTAGTAGTTTTAGTTGTTTGAAAACAATTATGTTAATAACGAAACAGCAAATTTAAAATATACAAAATATTATTTTCGAAGATGCCTGCAAAGAATTTGTGTAAATATATGAGGTGATAAAGACCAGGAAAGCCTAAATCGAATTATTTACTCCATCTCGTTACTTTCGCTCGCCTCTCCACGTTTGTCGAACAAAACTGCATACGCAGGAAGTACGGCTGGAAGTATAGCTTTAATTGTACACGAAAATTAAATAATGTTTTTGCGTTGTTTTTTTCTAAACTATTTTACAATATAAGTGTTTATAATAATAAATGAGTATTGTATTCTGGTGGAACGTTGCTACAACCATGCTATTGTAAATATGGAATTATTTAAAGTATGGGGCAGTTTACACGAGGTATGTCGGTTTTTAAAAATCGTAAACTAACCAATAAATAAATAGTTTGTTGATTTCGATTGAAGTTGGGGAGGCAGCTGAGATTGGCAAGTAACCGTAGCCTGCTGTATCTGTGTATGATACAAGCAATTTTAATAGTATATTATAATATGAGTTACAGAAGGCAACATATTCAAGCAAGAATCCGAACGGAGGAGTGCTTGAATGGCCTTCTGTAACGAGTTTTTTATACTATTTTCTCTGTTTCGGCTTCCATTTACATTATTTATTTAAATTTTTTTATAAAAATAGTTGACCATTTCTAGGAAACTGTTAGTAGAATATAGTTAGGTTGGCAGCAATTATTTGTGTTTGTCAGTTGTGGGAATTCGACGTTTTAAAGTTTATTTAACACGAAATTGACATTATAGTTTAATGCAAAATATATCAATTTAAATTCCGCAGACCGCGATAATACTCAAATCTGATAAAGTCTTTCAGCAGGGAACATACACTTAATGTCAGACCGCAGCCATACCAATCGTTGACAACAAAATGTCACTCAAAATCGTTTAAGAATGAACTCTATTCTAGTCTTAAAAGTAGTGCGAGAATAATGTCATTCTAATGCCGAAACAGAGAAATATATTTCTGGAGTCGTTTAATCGACTGTCTGCGTGTGATCACGCATGTTTCCTTCGCTAGGATATAAAATATGCAAACGCTTCCAAAAGAGTTTTTTGTTAATCAGCTGTACTCGTAGGAGCAAAATATAATTATGAAATATTTCATTCTAGCGATATTTTTAGCGTAGTTACTTTTCTGCAGTGCCAGCACCTGGTTCTTTCTATAAAATTCGGTCTAGATTTAACTCACATTTCACGAAACTAGCACAGAAACATTTGCTTAATTTTACTACTTCTCCGGCACGCTCGAGAATGCTCGTATTAAAATTTTATCACGTTCAGCGACTGCTTATTTAGAGATGTATATTGTATCTGGTATTTTTCTTGAATAAAATAGTTCTGTAAAGAGCTTTTAGTATCCATATGATTTTCCTGATTTGCTTGTACATGTGGTCCCGATATAGAAAAATGTGCAATGATTCGAAATTAGGGGAATTCCCTAAAAATGTGTTCCTTCTTCAGGGGCAAAGTTTGCACAGGGAAGTAGTAAAATATGATGCATAAGAAGGACTAGTTTTGTAGGATCAGTAAATTAAAACTAATTTAACATTTATTGGTTTCATATTTTTCGAGATACATCAACGCACACATTTTTAAATGGAACCCATATCATAGTTTGGCTTAATAATTTACGATGTCAAGATAATGCTTGTGACATGTTTGAAAATAAGAGTTAGCTCATATAACATTAAAAACAAAAAATGGGTTAATGATGCCCAGTTTTAGTATGGATTTCATTAAATATATGTAAGTTGGTGTCGTATCTTGAAATTTAGGAATCAGAAAAATTGTCGTGGGAGTTGTTTCGGGAAAATAAAAACATCACTAAATTGACTTCATAAACCTCACCTTTTCTCTCAGTTGACCGGAATTGTATCTTTGCCGTTTACTGGATCCCAATGGTATCCTATTCAATTAGAGACACTGTGTAGATGATGAAAGAAGCATCATCTACGAAAATGGAACATTTTTGTTTTAAATATATTGTATATAATAAACTACAACATCTCGAGTTAGAAGAATGTTATTGGATATTCAAAAGCAGAAAAAGGTTCAAATGAAGCTATTAATTGTCAAATTTGATCTAATAACCCGTTATCCTAAATCACTATTGATTTTGTAAAAAGATGGACGATTATGAACCATTGTCTTACCTTGTTATCGGTTATGACTGGTTATCTGTTGCGACGGGGTCTTAGTTATGGCTGGTTATTGGATATGGCGGTTATCTATTATTATAATCAGTGATTCTAAAGGTTTCGTAGTTATTATTATTCTATTTCGCACTTATTTATCATATCACAGCTGATAACTGGTTATAATCGTTCATGACCCACAATCGGTCATGGCCCATAATAGGTGTTGATTGATAACGGACTTTGCTGGAAAAAATACACTTATTTTAATAATCGGCCATGGCCGCTTTTATATCCATAATTAGTAATTGGTTAGTAATCCACTTGACCGATATTCCAACATCGATCATGACCGCTAACTGGCCGTGACTCATAATTGATTGATTGCTAATATTCGACAACAACTAGTAACCAGTCATAACGACTAACGTACCATGACCCATATTCCCCTCACACATAGCTGATAATCGTCCATGACCTACCTACAGCCGGCCATGGCCCATAATAGATGTTGCCTGATTACGAACTGTGCTGGTAAAATACCACGGACTTTAATAAGCAGTCGTGAACGATAATCTATCTTAATTAGTAATCGTTTTTGAAACATAACCACAGGTTTCGACCATCTACTTGGCAGATATTCTATCATCGGTCAGAAGCGCTAACCGGCCGTGTCTCATGATCGGTTATTACTAATATTCTACTATGACCCATATTTGATCACATATAATAATTGATTATGATCTACAATCGGTTATGGCTCATAATAGGTGTTAACTGATAACGGGTTGAGCTAGAAAAAATCCACGGAATTCAACGATCGGTCCCAACCGATAATTTATCTTAAACTAGTAATCCGACATCGGATCGTGCTGAAATATAATTGCAATTTTCAACAACCTACATGGCTGATATTCTATTATATGTTATGACTGCTAACTGGCCATGGCTCTTAATCGACCTTACCGATAGCCAGTCGCATTGGAAAACAACTGTTGTTTTCGACAACCGCTCACGGCTGATATCGACAAGTGATGATGGTCTAAAACGGATCATAACGAGAACTGTTCGTTATCAATGAACTGTTGGTAATCTTGCGCGAAAATATCTTACAGTTTTAGACAAGCTTTCATCCTTATGATCCATAACCGGTCATGACAAATAGTCGGTGTTACCGCACTGGAAAATAACCGCAATTTAAAATAGCTTGTAAAATCCGGTAATCGACCATATCAGTAATTGGTGATGACCCATAATTCGTCTTGAATGATAATAGGTTGAACTGCAACATAACCGCAGGTTTCAATAACTTCTGATGACCCATAAACAGTCTTGAGCGGTAACTGATTGAACTGTAAAATAACCACAGATTCTAATAATCTCTAGTGATTGATAACAGAAAATAATCGGTAATCGGTTAAGACCGATAATTGGAATTAAACTTGTAACAGCGAATAACTGATCACATCGGTAATCAGTGAGGTCTTCAGCGTCAACGGATTTACTATTAAATATCCGCAGATTTCAGTAACGTTTAATATCCGGTCATGAAAAGTAATCAGGGATGACCATAAATCGTTCTTGACCGATAACGGGTTGAGCTGCAAAATAACTGTAGATTTCAATAACCTCTGATGACCGCTAAACAGTAATTAGTGATGACCCATAAATAGTCTTGACCGATAACGGATTGACTGATAATCGAAAATAAACGGTAATCGGTCATGACCGTTAACTGGAAATAAACTTGTTGCAGCGAATAATTGATCACATCGGTAATCAGTGAGACCCATAATTGGTCTTCAAGGACAACGAGTTGACTATTAAATAGCCGCAGATTTCTATAACCTTCAATATCCGATCATAAAAAGTAATCAGTGATGACCATAAATCGTTCTTGATCGATAACGAGTTGAGCTGGAATAAGTGTAGATTTCAAACTTCCTCTGATGACCGCTGAACAGTAATCAGTGATGACCCATAAATAGTCTTGGCCGATAACGGATTGACTGATAATCGAAAATAAACGGTAATCGATCATGACCGATAACTGGAAATAAACTTGTTACAGCGAATAATTGATCACATCGGTAATCAGAGACTATTAAATAGCCGCAGATTTCTATAACCTTCAATATCCGATCATGAAAAGTAATCAGTGATGACCATAAATCGTTCTTGATCACTAACGGGTTGAGCTGGAAAACAACCCCAGATTATAGTATTTTCTGGTGATCGATTATTGTTCATAATTGGATAATTGAAAATTGTTAAGGCAGTCGATCGACCATGACCTATATCTGTGGCGCTGGAAAACGCCCACCATTTATAATCCAGTAGCTGGTTATGGCCCATAATCTATTATAATCATGTACAGGTCATGACCGAAAATCAACCACGACCCATAATCCGTCATAACCGATTGCTCCTTTTATGGACAAATAGCATTTAGCGACCGCAGTGTAGTCAGTGTGTTGAATTTGCTCTGGCTTTTCATAAATTACTAGACAAGCGACATTGATGGTGTTAAAAAGTCAATACAAATATATAAAAAATTAGTTTCTATGAAGGAGTAGTACCATTATTATACAGCAAATTTAAAAAAAAACTTAATTGCATTCCGTAAGAATTATGCCATGGACGGCCTACCACTTACGTCAGAAAACCGAACGCGAACCGAAAACGTCCAAAGCTTCGCGGAACAACTTCTTATGTTGTACTAACTTTGGTCCCAAGTTGCTGTTTACCCCAAAGATTTCTAATGTAAATATATTTCAGGCAGCGGAACAAGCTCTTAGCTTGCTACTATAGTATAGTATAAACACAAAATACAAACTATGCATCGGAATGTTCAACGCGCACTGAAATTTCTAAGCAAACACGAAACTCCTACCATGTAACACTAACAGATCAAAATAGAAATCAAACTATAACATGCAACACGTGTGTTTGCAACCGTAATATTGGATATTTTATAGCAATAGCAAAGTTAGTGCAGTGCAGCTCAACGATGACTTCAGCACATGGCTAGCGCGGGTCGAGCTAGGGGCGCAACCCTGAAAGGGCATAAACAACGCCCCCACAGCTGGCACAGCTCCACCAGGTCTTCCCGCCGGCGCCTTTACGGTAATGTCGCTACAGTTTTGTAATAGATGGGTAATTTATGTTAATAAATGCATTTCGTAATAAGAAAATTGATTTAAATTTCAATTGCTTCCATTTGTTTCTTCCGGGATAGGTCAACACGTTCCTGTTTGAGGCTTGCCGTAATCGATAATGATACATACCTCTCAGGTTGACGCGTTTTTATTGATGGAATAATGTTTTATGCATGTAACTGTTAAACAGTGCGTTTCTAATGACACGCACGTATGCGTTTGAATAAAATCAACCTATCTTTGCACTTTGCGAAACGATAAGATAAGGTATTGCAACTATTTCGTTTGATTAAATTTTGCAAACTTGGATATCCAAAGTAAATGTGGTTATCTGGTACAAACAGCTCCATACATGAAATTTGCCATGAAGTGATTTTACTTTACCTTTGTGAAAATGTTTATAATTAATGAGTCTATCAAGTTCGATTAATCTTCTGAAGTGATTAGGTAAGTTTGTAAATATTATCTTTCCGTACAAGTGCTCAAGAGTCTTAATAAACCAATTTAGTTTTGGTTAACTTTTGTCGAAAAAAGTATTTTAGGGATATACAGTACGTTAGAAAAACCGTGGAAACATTTTTATCGCTGGGTTTGCTAAATCTAGTTCATTTTCTGTTTTAAGTTATATTAATTTACATACAATATATCCTCTAACTCCTTGTCAGGAGCGCAGGGCTTCCAGAGTATTTTTCCAGCGGGTCCTGTTTTTTTGCCAACGCCTTTAATTCCTTCCATTCTTTTTCTGTTTTTGTCACTTCATTTACTATAGTTCTTCGCCATGTAATTTTTGGGCGACCTATTCTTCGTGCTCCCTGCGGGTTTCTGTCCAAAGCTGCCTTGGTTATGTTGTTTTTCTCTCTATGGAGTATGTGGATAATCCAATTCCATTTTCTCCATTTTATTTATTTTTGCACTTGTTTTATTTATATTAATTCCAAAAAACATCTAATTGTCTCAACTTATTTTTTTAAAGATGTTTGAAATACTCTTCTTTCTTGTAGGCATGGGAGCTGCGTATTCCAAACATTTTAAGTAACCTCAAATGCAAATCCGTAGCTTGTGTGATTTTTGGCTTCAAATATTAATAAAACTTCTAACAAAAAATCCTACATATTTCTAAAACCTGCTGATTATAAGACTATTTAACATGCTTTTGACACTTAAATGTTTAAAATTGTTTACCGTCTGTATGTAACGTATATGGAGTAGTCACATACGATGGCTTTAACATGTGGCGCACATTTGGCATCGAAAGCTTTAAAATATCTTCGAGCTTAAATTTATGTATTTTTTTAATCCAATCAATTTTTTTATAACACCAATGATGTTCAATATAACTTATCCGCCATGTTTTTATGATACTACTTTTTCCGGTGTAGTATTTGATGGATAATTTGCATGACAGGCGAAACATGTTAGTAAACAAGGTATAAATTGCTCCCCAAAAATTAAATAACATCCCTTTTACGTTATGTACGAGGTGTGTTCAATTAAAACCCATCTTTGCTTTATAAACAATTTATTCAACAATTTAATTACAAATATTAACCGTCACAGTTAGGCACCTATCCCATTGTTTTACTAACTGACGTATACCCTGCTCATAGAATTCTTGTGGCTGCTGTCTTCCACTGCTATTTATACTTCTGCGCCAGACTCAAAATGCCGACCATTTAACGCCTTTTGCAGCGGTCCAAAAATATGGAAATCGCAAGGCGATAGATCAGGGCTATAGGGTGGATGCTCTAGAACCCTCCATTTCATTCGTTGAACATTTTCTTTTACCACATTAGCAACATGAAGCCTAATATTGTCGTGCAGCAAAATAACCCCACGCGTAGGTTTTCCTGGACGTTTCCCTCTTATTGCTCGATGAAGCTTGTTCAAAGTTTTATTGTACAGACTTGCATTGATATTTACTCCAGGTTCCTTAAACTCTATCAACAAGGGTCCTTCATGGTCGAAAAAAAAAGTTAACATCACCTTGCCTGCAGAAGGTTGTGCTTTAAACTTATTTTTTGTTGATGAATTTGAATGTTTCCATTGCATCGACGATAACTTACTGGATGGCTCGTAGTAATGACACCAAGTTTCGTCACCGGCAACTGTTGACAGAAGAAAGTCATCATCATTTTGCTTATAATCTGCGAGGTGTTGTAGAGATAAGCCCATTCCCAAGCATTTGTGTTTATTAGACAAGAGACGAGGAATCCAGTGCAAACAAACTTTACTGTAACCCAGATTACGAACAATACTATAGACAAATCGTACACTCGCACCAACAATTTCTGATATTTCTCTAATTGAAATTCGACGATTTTCTCTAATAAGGCCTTCCACACATGTCATATTGTTTTCTGTTAATGCAGTACACCGTGCACCTGGTCGCGGCCCATCCATAGTCACCTCTTTTCCGTTCTTAAACTTTCGACGTCATTCCTTCACAGTTGGGTACGCAATACATGTATTTGCATACACTGCTTGCATTCGCGTATGAATCTGCAATGGCCGCATCCTCAGCGCATAAAAATTGTAGGACCGCACGCTGATCAAACTTGAACGGATTTTCAACAATAAACGCCATTTCAAAATCGAAGTTTTAAAAGTTAGAATGAAATTCAAACACCAGAAACTTATTAATGTGTTGCTTACAAACACTACTAACATTAACAAACGTCATTTGAATTATTGCATTTGTTTTCAAGGCTAAGTTGACCAAAGATGGGTTTGAGTTGAACAAGCCTCGTATTTAAATCGGAATTTGACTAAGAAGGTCGTAGTACAAGTAGACTTATTAGAGTGTAAAAAATAATTGAAATGTTCTTGGGAGAAACATTTTAAATTTAACAACTTTAAATTTGTCCACCCTAAAGGTCTCACGAATATCTAAGAAAACTGAACAGAGCCGCCTTATCTTCTTGAACGAATACGAAGCTAGTAGATGAAGAAGAGACAATTTCAAAGTTGCCTACTACGAAAAATCAAGGAAACTTGCAGAAGAAATTTTAACATTAAGCAGTACAAACAATTTAATTGGATTACAATTATTGCAAGTATCAAAAATTGCGTTGTTGTCCGTGTTTGCTATTCGGTCGTGAAACTGATTTTATATAAATTTTATTAAAAGTTTTGTTTAAAAGTCAGGGGACATGAAAGTTACAAGATTATATTATTTCCTATGATTGTTTTTCACATATTCAGTCACTTCTCGACTTACGACGGCGTTCGGTTCCGCAACTTCGGACGTAAGTCGAAATGGTCGTAAGTCGAATTTCATACAAAAACGTCAGAAGCGTGGAAGATATATAGTACCTATATGATATATATTTGACGAAAACTATAAAAAATTGATACATTTTTTAAATTTTTTTATGAAATTTTGTCGTAAGTGCGAATGGTCGTAAGTCGAGGTAGTCGTAACTCGAAAAGTGACTGTACATAGATAACTTTAGCAGGAGTTTGAAAATTAAAGACAACATATATAACGGAAACATTATAAAAGGTGCATAAAAAGTACGTAATCGCAGATTTCAAAATTTATTGTATAAGAGTGGACAATCATTTCGCAGCAAGCAAAAGGTATGCGAATTGATTTAATTGGTTGGAAGGAAAACATCTATTTTGATAATGTCATTGTTATCCAAATAGAATTTAATGGAGACGGTGGTGCAAGTATTCAAATCTTTGAAAAACCCATTACCACCACGTTATTTAGAACACCTAAATACGTATTTCGACAAGTAAGTCATCTTCAGTAGGAACTTGAACTTACTAAACTCTGGTCTATTATCAAATAGATATCTTATGCTTAACCGATTAACGAATTAATTTTGGCAAATGAATTAAATCTGAGTTAGGTATTGAATTTAAAAAATTCTACCAATTTTTGAAAATGTGAATGATCTCATAGCCATTTTGGCAAACCAACTAAATTCCAAACTTCAGTTAATAAAATTCTCGTATGAACGAGAAAACAACGGATAGTTGTCAATTCTTGGCGTATTAGTTCTTCGAAATAATAGTAAAGGATTAGAATTCGACGCTTACAGGAATGAAACCAATCTGAACAAATTTATTATCAATGATTGAAATCATTGTTTTCGATATAACCCGACGGTGTTTAACTTTTTGTTCCATATATTATTAACTTTCCATTAAGTCGAAATTGATAGATACCGGATTGAATATTGGTACATCAGAACTATTGCTTCCTGTAATGGGCTTCTCTCCTAGACATTCTTGATAATTTAATTAGGAAACGTAAACTAAGATTAAATGTTCGTAATTCAACGATCTTTTACAAAGGCCCCAGTTTGAAGAAATTTCCTCAAAGTTCTGTTTCATCCCTTAACTAAACGCTCTGAAAACAGTTTAAACAAATGAATTCCAAAATTGGATTTTATTCAGATAACAACATTCAGAACTTTTTAGGAAACGCTACAGATAAAGTGAAAACTAATCGGGGATTTGCGAAATTGACTGTTCTGACTGCAATCGAAAATATATTGGGCAAACTAACCGTAATATTGAGATTAGGCTTAAAGAACATACAACTTATTTAAAAAATCATAGATCTAATCAATCAAGTGTTGCCCGACTTATTTACGAGACAGGGCACAGTATAAAACTAGATAATCTAAAATTGTTAAAGAAAGTGCCTTCAACAAAAGAACTAAATTGCTATGAGAGCAAGATTAGCTTAGTTGCCGAAATATGTATGTAGGTAATAAATATCGTCGTAATAAGGGGGTTTTCAAGGTTTAAATTGAATTGATCTCGAATTCTGAAAAATATTTTGCAAAAATTTGTACATGCCTTGAATGATACTTAAATACTACCTTAAATATATCGGAAGAAATACATACTAGTTGTTATTTAAAACCAAATTGTACACTTTCCCGAGCAGTAGTACATAAAAAGTAATTATTTGCCTCATATCATAGACCAACTAAAGGCTGATTCCTACTATACGTTAAGCCGGCGCGCGGCGGCAGGTTACCGACAGGCACCGGACCGACAATATTTTGTTTTCATTCCCACTATCCATCTAGCAGGTAGCAGGCAGTGCTACCTCACCGTATTTTATATTTAGTCATTTTCAGTAATTCTGTGCAGCACACAATGTTCAAGAACTACAATAATTGTGATTTAGCGATAATTGCTATGCTACTTGAGGAAGAGGAAGAAGAATCGAGTAGAAAAAGCCAACGTCGAAAGATATGGATACATAAATCATTGCTGAACAGGAAAACCGAAAGAGAATTCTTTACATTATATAGGGAACTACTGGGCGATGAAGCTAAATTCACCAATAGTTCCGGATGTCCAGATATTAATTTAATGATTTATTAACCAATATTGTAGACGCTATTGTTAAAAAAAGTACTACGTTTAGGGGGCCATAACACCAATTGAAAAATTAGCTGTTTGTTTAAGGTAAGTTTATTATATTTAAAGTACAACAAATATCAGTACATTATTACTGTCTGCTCATTTTCTGTTCAGGATTTGAAATGTCTAGAATGGTGGGCTATGAGAGTATACCGCTTGCCTGATTGACAGGTAACTACGACATATGAAATAATTTCTGTATAAATAGTAAATATACGGTATACTCTCATAGCCTACCATTTTAGACATTTCAAATCGTCAACAGAAAATGAGCAGACAGTAATAATGTACTGATATTCGTTGTACTTTAAATATAATAAACTGAGCAGACACTAATTTTATTAATTGTCATATTGATATGATTGAAAATTACTGGAACCCGAAGATGTCGATGAGTGTGGTGATGGTATCGCGTAGCTTGCTTGACTGGGAAGACTGTGGTCGTTGTGGTTCAAGCGAAATTAAGTTGGGCGTTTGGATAAAACCTACTGGAGCAAACCCAGTTGCTGCTGGCTGACTCAAAACGGGTGGTCTTGGTTGGGTAATTTCTTGAGACGGTTGGAAGTGAACCATATTTTGATTGGCTGCCTGCAGGTGAAACGGAACTACCGTGTGTGGTGGTTGCGATTTTAATAGAATTTCCATCTCAATTTCAGATATCACACTGAATATTTTAGATTTTGCCGTGTGCTGGTAAATGGGCGGAAACGTTTTGATTGTTTCTGCTATCCCATAAAGAAAAGCGTCGATTGGGTGCTTCGAATTTGGGGATTCTCTATTTTGTTCCACTATATATTTCATTAGAACCGTTGTCGGTGTCTCAACTGCAGTTTGTTTAGTTCTCCTATGTGTCTTTGAACTGATGGGAGTTCCAGTATGACTGCCAGTATTAACCGTAGAAGGAATATTAACTCGGAGTTGATTATTAATTTCAGGGGGAGGCATTGTTAGCACTTACTTGGTTGTTTTAATTCCTTGCCAATTTCCTTCCAAGTTCGTTCTTTTTTGGTAAAGTCACTAGTCTCGATGGCACATATTATATAACAATTCATTGCTTCCAACTAACAAAATTAATTTTTCGTCGTACATTGTTGCAAAAATAGATGTTAAGCTCACCAAAATGCAAGTGCAAATAATTTATGCCGGTGGCAAGCAGGCGACAATCTGTTCACACTATCAGATCCGTCACCCAAAAGACAGACGCCGACCACCAAAACATTCTCGTCAACAATGCCGGCCGGCGACTGTTTTTGATTGTCCGTGTCGGTGACGTATAGTGTGAATACTCCTATTGTAAGTACATTTGATAATATTTT
>JABXWE010048075.1:0-10524 GCA_014611495.1 Limonius californicus
TACAAGAGAATGATGGGTGGAGGGTAAGAATGAACCATGAGCTCAAAGTAATGTTTAATGGACCAAGTATCACCAATGAAATACGAAGCAGACGTTTGAGTTGGGCAGGGCACTTGCAGCGCATGGAGGATACTCGAAGTGTTAAAAAGACCCTAACAGGAAAAATCGATGGAAAGAGGACACAAGGAAGACCAAGAAGTAGATGGAATGACAACTTAGAAAGTGACATACAGGAGCTCGGAATAAAGTATTGGAAGAAGAAAGCAAAAAACAGAAAGGAATGGGCAAGGATTGTAAGAGACGCGAAAGAAAAACTGCAACAACATCCATAACGCCAATATCAGTAGCCCGCGACAAACAGAGATGAGAAGAACAGACAACCTTGCTGACTATATTAGCAGAGTTGCGGGGCGGGCAGCCGCCGCCCCCTGTAAAAGATCAGGCCCCGAAAACCGTGAGGGAGGCCATGGTCCTACAAGGACTGACGAAGCCAAGGAGTAAGTAAGTAAGTAATGAAAAATTAAGGAGTAATCAATAGCAAATTTCAAATTTAAAATCCTGTTATCATTAAATTTAAAAATGAAAATTTGCGAGCAACTTCTTAATAACGTAGTAATACATGAATCTACTATAGATAACTATCGCAGTGTAATATTAGGTGCTTGTATAAAGCAAAAATCTATTTCAAAGTCACTATATATACAAAATAAGGAAATAGTAATAATTTTTAAATTTATGTGCTACAGATTAGTAGCATTTCTGTGACTGACTACAAGCAGCTCTCTACTGCTACTATACCCCATTTTTCGGAAGCTCTGGAAGCAAATGTTACCGAAATATTTAGCATCGATAATACATATAACAAAACTCGAAAACTGTAAGCCTGGTAATCTCCTCGCCAAAATATATAAACCCGTCGGCAATGTCATCACAAACAGGCGCGCGAACAAGCTAAATTTCTACTGAAAAAGCAGGCAGGTTTTAAGAAAGGGTTTAACACCATTGATTATCTGCTATACCATTTTTCATGTAGCTTCCTTGGTAAAGGATTAGCGCAGTAATTGTAGTAAATACATAGCAATAACTTGCATCTCTCTCTATCGCATGTGAAAGGTTTCAAGCAAGTATACGACTGTACGTTTCACAAGAAAATGCTGAAATACAGATTTATTTCTACATTAGAATCGTCACGTGCTCACTTTTGTTTGGCTGTTAGCAAGAGATGCCGTTTAGTTCAGTACCTGAAGTTATCGCCTGGTATAAACAAATGTCACAACAGTTCTCAACAGGTCATGCCTCGATCTATTATTTTTTATAAATTTTATTCCTTTTTAAATGCTTAATAATAAAATAGTTTGGGAATGCCATCTTATTTCATACTCCTAGTTCATACAGTTGTCATGTACATGCCACAATTTTTTTACCGTGGAAGCTACAAGAAAAATAGTATAGTTATGCTAATAGAAAAAGCAGAAGACTATAATCTGCTACTACGCGCAGCATATGCATTACGAGAAGGCATTCGATTCCATCGAAATGTGGATAGTTTTGTAATTTTTCCAAAATAGTAGAACAAATTCCAGATACACTAGGCTGCTGAGAAATAAGTATGTAAATGCAACTTCGTGAAACGACACTAAGAGCCGGTGTTTCAATGTTCCGAAAAAATCTCCGACAGTTGTCAGGCGGGATAAATTAACTCCTAGGATAAATCTACTCGACAGCGTTGTTGCGGTTTTCAGTACAACTTATACTGTTGGTTAGGTATCGGTCAAATTCTTACTGGTTAACTACCACTCGGTCTAAATAATGTGTGGCAAGTTTCGTACAATGGTGTGCGAAAAAGAAAGCATTATCTTAGAAGCAGTGAGTTAAACAAAGATACCTATAGTTTGTTTACTAAACGGCGGGGGACTGCGAAGGACGTCACTCAACGTCACTTGCCGTAGTTGGTAGTAAAATATGGGATTTAAATTTGCAATTGTATGTGTAACCCTTATAATCATTTTTTCTGCTGTAGGTTTACTAACGTCATTCAGTCCACCTAGAGTAATGTAATATATTGAACCGCTTGCATAAAATCGTAAAGTTACGTAGAAGCAACTGCTCCAAGTTTAATTCTATGGAATAAATAAACCAACCTCTGACGTAGAGTATCGGAGGATTGAAAGACAGAAAATACCGTAGCAAGGAGGATACATTTGACTGTTAGTTTGTCTAGAATTTTATCAGAACATTGAAAGACCGGTCCTAAGAGACAGCCCAAATATACACTCTAAGGAGTATCCGACAGGGGTATAAATTGTCATTAACATTATTGACGCTTGCATTTGAAGACATTCTAAGAAAATGTGAGATGGAGAAAAGCTAAACCAGTTACTATTTGATATTAATAACGCATAACACCGAAGAGACCCAAACAATGATAACTTACCTCCACGGTATGTTAATCGAAGTGGGATTAAAAATGAACCTTAGCAGAACAAAATCTACGGTTAAAGTGGTGGTACAAGTGAAGAATATAAATAATATACATGCTTCGGGCAGATAATGCGAATGGATGGACAGAAGCAAAATACATAAATAGAGAAAATTAGCAAACTAGGCTGGGCAACAATAAAAAAAAATTAATTCCATTCTATGAAATAATTTAGATCAAAACATCAAAGCAGAAACCTTCAGCTAATATGTATTGCCACCTTAACATACGGCTGTGAAACATGGACGCAGACACAATGAATCTACAAAAAATGGTTGTCACTAAAAATCGGATAGAACTGGCCATCCTTGAAGTACCGCCAAAAGATAAATTTATAAATAAACATATAAGAAGTAACGCAAATATGATAGAAGTAGTACCAAGAATAGCCCAGCTAAGTAGAATTGTGCGTACACACTGAAAGAAGCGATAACAAGATATACGCGATGAAACTGGTGGAATGGCGACTGAGAATAGCTGTACGTCTCCAGAATTGACAACGAATTGCTACAATAGGACAGCAGGAAACGGTTGGAACAATAGCAGAAGATGGGAGAGGCCTACATCCCGCAATAGGTTGAAACACAGGCTGATTGTGATTGTGAGTACTTACTGTATGCATTCTCAATTTCCTCATAATAACGTTTTTTTTACTTAGCGAAATAGTATACAGTGCAGTTTAATAGTTGAAGCAATTACAGGTTCAGTTAAAGCCACAATAGATTACAGGAATTTGTTATTATTATAATGGATTATCTAAACATACTGACGTTGCTACCATTACATTGTTGACTCGCATAAGATACTTGAGGCTATTTCAAAGGTTCCCAAAGTTAAATATAAATCACCGACCTTGTACGATGATGGGTTGTGGTGTATACCATCAACGTTCGATTGACCACTAGGTAACGATAGATGTTAGGCTTAATTCCAATGACCTGAGACGATGTTGGCACAAATCGAAACGTTGCAAGCAACCGTAGATACCACTTCCAAGCTTCCGTTAACTATCGAACCAATTCCAAACACAGCTTACAGGATAAAGTACAACCTGAAGTAACGTACAGCTTCCTCAAATCTCAGCTACCATCGAATCAACTAACCAAACTTCGTTTCGCAAAACGAAACGACAAGGAAAGACAGCAAATAACAGCAAATAAAAAGCCTAAAACCAAATTTGAACGCTAGTAAAGTAATTAACTAACAAGTTAGGATAAGAATAGCATACCTTAAGATTTTAAACGGCTCGAAGAGTTTTTGTCCATACAAATCCTGCACAGCAGATTAATTAAGTACTCCACAACTCTAATCTCTAACTAATATAGTAACAAAACTAATTCCAGTACTTAATTTTTCATCTATTCGCTTTTAACATCCGAAAAATTCCGCAATTCGCATAAGCGTCTAACAAGCTTCAAAGATGGAGGACAAAAGACCCAAAATCCAAAAAATGGCTAAATTTTCCCTTCTACTCCAGTTGCTAGTTTTTTACTCATACAATAGAATTTAAAATTATGTTAAATCAAAACAGCTAGCGACACCTAAGAGCAACTATTACAACTGCTATTTAGTACAGAACTCTACTATTGTAAATATAATAATTATGTACAGTATATAACAAAAATAAACCGTAACAACGTGAACGAAACTGAACAAAACTGACCATAATATTATAGGAAAAATATAAACGAAGAAACGTACTTACTTACATATATACTTACTTATATATGTATGTTCATATATATTGTTATAAATTATTATTATTAAGAAGAGAAACAAACTAAGTTGATTAAATTTAAAGTTAAATAAGAAATTGAATTTAATAACTTTAATAACACTCTGCAATCATATTTTAATTAACGTAATGATTTTTATAAAGTATGAAAAATTGGGCGCAGGTGACAAATTTAAAGACTTGTCGCCAAATATTAACTAAAAAAATATCACGGTCTAAGTTTCGAAGAAAAATCACTCTGTCCCAGAAGTCGGTTCTATAATGTTTCGGTGTTATATGAGGAGATGGACATTTAATATGATCTACCAAATACGCAGCTAACTCCGGTTGGACCTACACGTCAGCCGTTCTGCGTTCTAATAACCTAAAAATGCCTATAAAGCTCAATGAAATATTCGGACAGTTTTAAATATTACATTCTGGTGTATATCTTAAGTAATCCGGTACACTCGTGCTTCCTGTTAGGTATGTATAATTGATTTACCTTTTATAATGCAATCACGCCATCCAAATCCTATTATCTCCATAGGAAGGTCACAGACCCCATCTGTTGCTTTTCCCCTCACTGATAATCCAAATCTCACTATGCATCCACACCAAAATCTTCGACTCGAAACAAGATCCACTTACTCAATATAAACCCAGTAAGTTAAACTAACTTACTCTTTCTTCAAAGAAACTCGATTTTTTTAAATTGAACAATACTAATACTTTATTAAATATACACAATGTTAATTATTTTTAAATTTTTAGGAGCAGATGAAAAATGCGTGTATTCACACCAAATACCAAACATGCTCTTTTGTTATTGTTTTATCAACAACTCTTCTAGCAACCGACAAATCTCCGTGACCACGATGCCAAAAATACACAAACTTACACTAGGATCTAAATACAATACTAAAATTCAAATATTTACAGCTAAAGCCATTTTATAAAAATGTTAATAATGTCAACGGCGTCTCTGTCCATTCTAGTTTTGAATTTATAAATGCACTTTACATTTCCGAAACCAGCCTCTAATACGCACATCGCACTTCACGGCTGTATAAAACACATTTCACTAACTGTTTCGAATTACCCAGCAAATTTATTTGTAAATTAATAAAAAATCAGAGCTAGGCTTATATCTAAGCTCAAGGCGTGTTATAGTTTCTTAATATTTATTTTCTTTAAATATAGAAACTTTTAAATACGAATTTTAATAATAATTCTTATTGTCATAGGTTTATTTCAAAATACAAAACTTGGCAGTGTTTCGGACCAAGCAGGAAGTTATCTGCGTCTTGGTGTGCCCTATATTACTGATAACAAAGAAACCGAATTCCAAGACATCATACAAATGAACGAGGATCCTATATAAAAAGAAAAAAACCGAGCTAACGAATATAAATACATTGCTGTGATATCATATTGAGGTGTGAAGGTACTTCAGTATTTCATTTTCGTTCCATAAATTTTGTATCGATGATAGTGAACCAGGAGTGATGTGTGATGGGATGTGGGGCTTTCTATAATCTGTTTCCTTTTTGACTTAAATCAATTATTTTCTTTAGAATAGGAAGGAATCCAGTGTAATTCCTATCTATTGCATGTGGTGTCCTATGGTTGTTAGATATTATGTGATTTGTTAGTAGATAGGAGGTTGTGATTGAAAATCTTGATCCTCATTGGTAGGAGGAAAAATAAAAAACTTTTATTGATTAGTTACGAGAAAATTGGATAAATAAAGAGGGTTGTTTTTACGTACCTGGTATAAAAGTCTTAGAATGAGATAGTTGTTAATGAATTTTACTACATCGAATATTGTAAAAGCTTTTTTCTAAGATAGTGAATAAATTTCTAAGGAACAATGGATATATTTTTAAATTTGTTATTAAACAAGAATAATTACTTGTAAAAAAATTAACTACGTATTATGCCCTGGAGAAGTTAGAAGTAAAGAGAGTTCCAGTCGGGGCCGAGTTGGAAGTTAGAACAGCTCTGGACAGCTGGTAGGAGTGTTTTGGGCCTGATAGCTGGGATCTACTGAAGAAAAAGGTCAGTGATCTGTCATTGTGACAACGAACAAGGTGGGTGATACATTAAACTAAAGTTCTGGCCATAATAGAGAAGATTTAATTGTGTTTCTTTTTATATATTTTTAGTTAGTAATCATAAAATTTTGTTAAATCAGAGGGCATACATGTAATGGATTGTAGATTATGACTTCCTTTATAGTTACCATCGAACATTCCTTATTTTTCTAAATTAAACAGAGTCGTGGTGAGTTTCAAGACATTAATACAGCATTTACCCTGACAGTCTCATATAGTCGTGGTATAGAATGTGAGTTACATTCATTAATTTTAATACGTTATTTTGGCCTGGAATTAAGTCGGTTAATTATCAGAGTAATTTCCTTCTTTGGTTGATCAACGTATTAAGGTTGTAAGGTACAGGATACATTAAAAACACGAAATTACACTTTTTAAACGGCTCGCCAGACGAACGTCTGGTCACATTGAATTTTACATGGCAACTCTTTTCGTTGTTTCCCCAACAGTCTTCACTTTTTTTAACAACTAAGCATAACAACATCACAGTACAAACAAAAATGACTACATTTTACAAAAAACATATGACTTCTTCAACCATTGGGAAAGCAGAACGAAATTTACTCTAGTCACCAAAATCTGAAATCACATCCATACCTCTTATTTAAAAAAATATGTTTTGACACTTGACACGGCCTATCAATTATTTTTTTTTAACAAAATGTATATTTATTTTAAACATAAATCACCTTAAATTAATAATATTACAATTAATGATTATCTAAATCATATTAAAATGTTCTTCACACCGACATCCAATTATTACTCAAAAAAACCTACAAATGAAACGACAATTTTCCTCCGAAATTTAATGTAAGTTGATAGTCGTCGAACATAATACACAAAAAAATCATATTTTATTGTTTTCCAGGTGAAATACTCACAGAAAAATTTGACTACTGCCTCAAATATCTTCATATAATTATTTGGACAACGAGCAAGCGACACGAAACAGAAAAATCAAAGGCTAGGCGCCAGATCAACCCAAACAAAATTAACGCAGATGACAACACTAATTGAATATGACCTTTGCTTGGTTTCAACAACTTATTTTTTAGGTTTAGAGAATAAAATTGCTTTAAGTTATCTTAATAAGTTAATTTTCTAATATATTATCTAAATCCAAGTTCTACAGCAATACAGCGTTTGTAGTCTGTTTTCTTCTGTTTTAATAAACATTCATATCTCAGATTTGTAAGTCGATATGCTTGCTATTATTGTTATTTAAATTGTTCTTCTTCTGTTTTTACTTACCTCGTTGCACCATAATATTGAATTTAACATATTTATCGCTGATCTTCATTGTCCTATTTTTTGTCTTACATCGACTTGATTCCTTCGATAATTTGCAATGTGACACCCAGATATTTGTATTTGTTTATTACAATTTGATCATCAACCTTAAGATTTTTCCCTTTCTTTTCCATTACGTTTTTTGATGGATTTCTAAGCCCCACTTGCAGTATTCTTTATTTAATTTTTTCAGATGCGTCGTGTTCATCTGATGCAGTGACCAACTGATCATCTGGAAAGCGTAAGCGGTATATGGTGTTATCTCCTATATATATTTGCCCATCCATTCACATTTACTTCTGACTTTTGTTGAAGGGGATACCTTAGTTCCATTTATAGCACTCTCATTGTCTGTATAGAAGTTTATTACTGCTTTAATGTAGATAGAGTTAATTTCCATACATTTTCATAGTTTAGATTTAGGAACGCTGTCATATACATTTTCAATTAATTGTTGTAGGCAAAATTAGTTATCGGTACATGATTTTCCTACGTGGAAGCCAAATTTTTCTTCTAGAGCTTCATAGTAATTTTCGATTCTTGCTTTTACTATTTTACCATACACTCTGCTTATAGAGGGTGTAACGCTAATACCTGTATAATTTTGGCATTCTAGCCTACCTCCTATATGTTTATATGTAGATGACATCACTGCTTTATTCCAATTGTCTGCTACGCGATTTCCTCTTAGGCATCCATTAAATATAGTAAGTGCTTTTTGCTTAGGATATTAGGTCCGTACTTAACTAATTTTGTATTTAAGTATACGAAAAACAAATAAAACTGAAATATATAAATAAAATTTCATGTAAATTATTTACATAGTCGTATCAAATTTGATTATATGAAAACAAAGTATATATTACTTCATAAACAAAACAATATTAGGACATAAAGACATAGACATGGAGGTGAAAAGGAAAATCCATAATATGATAAGTTATAAAAACTGGACGAAAGTAAAACAAATGATATTGAAATGAAAAATCTTAGGAAAATCACAGGGAAAAATAAATAGGAAAGGATAAGAAACGACAATATTAGAGAAATAATAAAACAAGTACCAATAATGGAAAAATAAAAAAGAAATAATGAAACGGGTATGCGCATACAGTGAGAATGGAACCAAACAGAATTACAAGAAAAATAATGGAAACTGGAAAACCAAGCGAAAAGCTAAGGGGAAGACCAAGAAGAAAATGGATAGACCAAATCCAAGAAATAGGAATGGAAAGAGGAATAACGGTAGAGGAAATCAGAACCCTAGCAAGATACAGAAAAGAATGGAGGATTTGGATCCAGGACAAGGAACCCACATCCGACGTCTGAAAGGGCATAAAAATTAGAGAAGAAGAAGATAAATAATCATGTACTTTTCAATTCTGATGGTACTGCAAAATATCCAGATAAATATGGTTTTTCAAAAGTAAAATTTTAATTAATTATTAGAATATTCTCAATTTTATATGTGTTTTGTGTATTTAATTGACAGTCTGCCCTTTCTTATGAATAAAATAGTCTATTTTAATAGTTTATTTTATTTCTTTACATTTTATACTTCCCGTCTTATTTAAAGGAAAACGATAACTTTCGACTAATACCGAGGATTGTAATATCTCAATTTCCCGTTTTCCATTTTTAACAATATCTGGAATACAGAAATTGTAAGATAAATGTAAAACGTAATGCAAAAATGGAATTGTATAAATCTATCGACTATCAATTTTCTATTCTTTTCAAAAATAGTCCGCAATAAACTTCTTGAAACTCAGCAAATCTGATTGTGTGAACTTTGTTCACACAAATAGTTCTTCTCCGCAAACAATCCCAATCAATTCTTTTCTATTACCAACGTTATTATTTGTATTCTCATATAATCATCAAATTGTTCTTTATTTCAATATGCAGACATTGTGTTCTCGATTTTTACCTTAAATTTAGTATCCTATCACTTATCATTAACTTAAAGGATCAATTTTTCCGTAGAATTGATGTACTGCATTATCGTCCCTTTTTTACGAACCAATCTGCGCTTCGTTTCCCATACGTGATTTGATTTATTCGTGAGCGTTTGACGTATCGATTTGTGTTAGCTATTTAGGACTTCCTGCAGGATTTCCCAGAGCATTCCAAAAACTTACGTTTCAAACTTTATTTTTCTTTCAGTAACAAAGTAAACTGTTAATGTAAACTGCTGCCAGCAAAAAATACGGACATAACTACTGTAAGGTAAAGAGATATTTCTATGGAAGATAAGCACAAGGTTTCCTGTTTCAGTTGTCATTTTGGAGATTTTCCCGTCTAACTCGTTCTTATTTCATCTCTTTGAGCTAATTACACCAATCTTTTGAGTAACAACCTTCATCGAATCAAATTTAAACAACATGTCCTACTTAAATGACGAAAATTACTGTTTCTAACTAACTTCATATATTTATATAATTAAAATTTAAATGTAACATGTCACCTCAATTTAAAAAAATAATGTTAAAGTATTGTTAAACCAGATGCTTTCGCTGCCAAGCAACTGAGGATTTGTAATAATTCTTAAAATTGACTAAAGTAGCGGTTATTAATTAAAATGTGTGGGAGCTTCGTCCTTCTTGAAACGTAGTGAAATAGTTAAACACCAGGGTCGTAACTAATCACTTTCAATGTTTTTTAAATTAATTTATTTATGTTTATTATAAGAGGCGGCCGTAGGCTAGAGGTTAGCGCGTTAGACTTCTACGCTGAGGGTCCTGGGTTCAATTCCCAGTACCGGAACATCGGATTTTTAACGGCCGTTCTCCCTCGCAAGGCAATGGCAAACCAGCGAGGTATTCTGCCTAGTAAATCTTCTCTGGAGTAGAAATGTTTACACTTCCCGTGGTTCGGAGCCCACGTTAAGCTGTAGGTCCTCTATGTCTGTGGCCCTCTAA
>JABXWE010048076.1:0-13266 GCA_014611495.1 Limonius californicus
TCGACCACTAATCCCGTTAACCAGCAATCCCGATGACCTTTCACCTCTTACCCCGAGTCATTTCCTAATTGGAGACTCACTCATAGCTCCAGTGGAACCAAATATTACCACGGTATGCTCCAACCGGTTATCACGCTGGCAAAGAGTACAACAACTGTTACAGCATTTTTGGCAGCGATGGTCAACAGAATATCTAAACCATCTTCAAGTGAGAAAAAAGTGGCAACAAAATCCAAACACATCTCTTCAAATAGGGACTCTTGTGATAGTCCGCGAAGATAACTGCCCACCGCTACAGTGGTTGTTGGGACGTATAGCAAACGTACATCCTGGAAAGGATGGTGTTACAAGGACAGTGACGGTAAAAACTAAAGGTGGTGTAATTAAACGGCCAATAACAAAAATATGTGTAGTGCCAATAACAGATGGAACTTAATTAAGAGTTAGTGATAAAATGTATATTTATTATTATTATTCATAATCATCTTAAATTGTATTATAATAATCGATCAATTAGTATCAAATAGCTTAAGTAATCTTTGTGTTGAAACTATTATTTCAACGGGGGGCAGTATGTTGCGTCACAGCTACCTGCATCCGCATATTTCTTTGTAACTACGTACTTATTCATTTTTAAATAGTAATTGTGGTAAATAAAGGGCCTAAGCATGTGCATCATGTTGGGACCCAAATGAAAGCGCAGGTATAAAAACCCATGCGTCTACGCTTCTACGCAAGCTCAGCTAGAGTTTTGCATATATGCATTCCTGTACCAATCGTTGCAGTGTGCAGCCAGCATTTTTATAATAAAACATACAAAACCAAGCACAAGTATTTCATTAATGGTAGCTAGTGCTAAAGCAATCGCGTATAGTTAATACGCAACATTACAATTTTGTATTCATTATTAATTAAAGAGTTGTGTTCCAACGTGTATCTATTCTGAATTTCCATCATATAGCATAATAAATTATAAATCGATATAAATATTGCGTTTAATTTATGTTTTGACAATAAAAAGGTACTGGGTCTATTAGACCCGTGACAGACTAGTTGCGTAATTTTTACGGTCCAGACTAACGAAAGGTTGAGCTGTAGATCCTCTATGTTTGTGTCACTTTAAACGCGCAACACAGGCATACGGAAGAAAATCGGTACGTCTCGTAAGAGATAAAGCACTTCAAAAAGAAGAAGCTGATAATATACATATATGAGTATCCGCTTGAATATTGAAGTACCTATAAGGACTTGTCCTTGTTCATCGCTCCAAGTACATGATACCCAGTGAACTCTGATGAATTTTGAAACACGTTTTGGATATTTTTACAATAAATAATGCTCTTTTCAGAGAAATAAGGTTTCCCGGCTGAAAATGGTTTTGCTAAATTAAATAAGTTCTTTCGTTGCTCACAGCGTAACATCGAATTAAATTTTTAAATTGATGCGCACAAACACAACTAAACCTGCATTACTATGGTAATCGACAATTTTTCTATCTCATTAATTTTAGAATATCTTTTCTAAGAGAAATTTTCCTGCTTCCTAAGTTGTATTTTTCTAGCCATGTTTATTTGATCGCAGTTGATTTGTTTTGTGCACTAATTATTGAATCTAAAAATAAATAAGTTCCTGAACGGGCCTGGACAGAAATAAATCTAAGGTCAAGCTCAAGGGTAATAGAAATAGAGCATCCCAGTAATCCTTGCCCTCCGGCTAATATTTCTAGTTACCGTGATGTGCATTGCCTTGGGTACCGACACCAAGAGCGTCCCTCCGGGACAGAGAATCGATTCTTATAACGTTGACTCAATCTAGAAATCCGGCAATGAAGCCGGGCTTGTTTTGGTTTCAACAACAAGACGCACTAATATCTCCCACGGGGATTAGCTGTCGCGGAGGAGAGAACCGTACCCAACCTCGGTCAAAGCCTATTAGGAATCTCCTTTCAGAAAATAACACCAGGAAATGTACTTAACAGTATCAGAACTGTAACCCGATTTATACACCGCACAATAAGACGACCCGCAGAAATTATACTTAAACTCAATTTTTTCTTTCACTGAACTGCTTTTGAGGTTCGTAAGTAAATTTCAGGGATAAACTGGTTTCATCTGTGTACTAAAGTTGTTAGCTGGAATACTGGAACAACGTCAACGAGCCAAAAGTAATTTTTGTTTTACGATGCTTTAACCATGAAGATGTGGTGTATCCAAGCATGTCGAATTTACTGTTTAGTGTCGTAAATTTCAGATAAAAGAAAAATGGCTATAGTTTGCTTGGTAATTTATATTTTAAACTGATTTATCAAAACGTTCGTATTTCAGATGAACATTAAAACTTAGTATTTGGTCAATACTTTTTCAGCAATGTAATTTTAAAACAAAAATTTATATAGCAGCGAATGGTAGCAATACGAATCTAAATATTATTTTTCTATTTCGGTTTTATAAAGCCGTTCTAAGCGCACTGTTTTAGCTTAAAAACAGTACGTTAAGGAGGCCTATAATCGTACTGTTTTTAGTTTGTTTTTTTACGATGTTGGTAGTTCGATTTGAATTTGAAATGTCAGTTTCAACCACCTGTCAGTGCTGCCATAAGTGTTTATAAAAACTCCCTAGTAATCGATTTGACGTAAAATTTTCTACATAAATTTATTTAAAATACTCTTAAACTTCCTCAATAGAAAAAATAGTATAAAGAACACGTTTCATAAGACCACTTGTCGCACTCGTTCGTTGAAAAACTCGACGCTTCGCGTCTCGTTTTTCAAACTTGAACTCGTGCGTTAAGAAGAGGCCTTATGAAACTAGTTCTTTAATATACTATTCCGCATCCTTTCTACCATTATCAACAATTTAATTACCCCAAACCCCGCCGCAAATAGTGGCCATATAAAAGTTCCTATCAGATAAAACGTATATTTTTATGTGATGAAATCAAGATCGAAAAAGTAATCATTTACACATGTAGTTAGCAGATGCGCGTATTTAGGAAGTACATAACTTACATTTCAACAGAACTTATTTATTTATTAATAGATTGTAATGGTTGATTGTTGATTTAAAAGAGCGAGATCTAGGACGCAGTTTTCCAAGCATCTCTAAACACTGCAGCCATCATTGGCTTGTAATGGTTAGTGAAATAAATTAGAATAATACAGGTCGTCGGATTGTCCGTGATCTGCGTTTTAAAATCTAGATACATTTAAAATATTTCTCAAAATATAATACATACAGTTTAATCTGTTTATAGATTTTAAAGTTATGTAGTTTTCACCATAGAAGTTTTTAGCATTCTGTATCTCATTGTTATAGTAAGTTTTAGTAAGTAGTGAGAAAGGGGCTAACTTATACCTATAATTTTTGACGCATTCTATTGGTTACAATTCTTTTAAAATCTATTTTGGCAATTTATTGCACTTTTCTGGAAATCTGTATAAATATTGTTTTTCTCACCATGTCGAAGAAATTGTATTGTGCCACTCTCATGGCATTTCGTCACTTAAAATGTTGGCGTCATCACTAAAACAGTCAACAAACAACCGGACAGATACAAGATTATAGTAATATACAGGATGTTTATTTAAATTATATAATGTAGAGAGCGAATAGAGAAACGCGCAACTGTAAACAACACTGGGAGTTTCTTAAATAATGAAAACGAGCATCAGAAGTTTGATATAATGATTTAATACAACAATATAAACGATGTTTCACTACACTGAAGAGAACACCCAGAGGACCGCAAAAAACACAAATGTACAGGGCATTCCATAAGAAAATAATCAGAATCACGACAACGAAACATTATTTGATTAAGTAAATTTATTGCATCTCCACAGAGCCTATGTCTTATTTAAAAAAAGATCTACCAAACAAAGCGTGAGGCGTAACTCATGAGTCAACGCTTCATCCGCCTATTATTACCCCAGGGTGTTACCTATAGGTACTCATTTAAGTCGACCTAGAGGCCGAAATTCCCTCTGAAAAACCACCTAGATATTATGAGGAACCCCGGGAAATTTTATATTTCAGGCATAAATGCGTATAGGTATCATAGAGTTTCTCATAATTTGCATTATGTCTTAATGGTTAAATCTACAACACCTCAACTGTTACAGTAATATGGAAACGAATACTCTGATTTTAGTTTAAAAATATCTGTATTCTTTTAAACCTGTATGAATAATGTGTTGCCTATTCCTAGAATTTGGTGGTCAAACTTTCACAATGTAATTTAATGCAGCTTCTTATTCCTTGAACATCCCACGGAGGGAACTAATTGCCGAGGTACTACTACTACTACTACTACTACTACTACTACTACTACTACTAATACTACTACTACTACTACTACTACTACTACTACTACTACTACTACTTACTACTACTACTACGTATACTACTTACTACTACTTACTACCACTACCAACTACCGCTACCGCTTACCGCATGGCGCTGCCGCTACCGCTACCGCCTACCGCTACCGCTACAGCCTACCAATACCGTTACCTATCGCTACGCTTACCGCTACTGCTACCACTAATCCCTACCACACCACTACCGCGACCACTACCACTAGCACTACCACTGCCCCACTGCCACACACTACCCACTTGCCACTGCACTACCACTGCCACTGCCACTACCACTTACCACTTACCACTACCACTACCCACTTACCACTACCACTACCACTACCACTACCACTACCACTACACTTACCACCACCACTACCACTTACCACCCCACTACCACTTCCAAACTGCCACTCCCCACTGCACTGCCACTGCCACTGCCACTTTACCACTGCCACTTCCACTACCACTTACCACTTACCACTACCACTTACCACTACCCACTACACTACCACTACCACTACCACTACCACTACCACTAACCACTACCACTACCACCACCACTTTACCACTACCACCACCAACTACCACTTGCGCCCATTCCCACTGCCACTAGGACTACCACTACAAACTGCCACTACCACTCAACTACCACTACTACTACCATACCGACTTACCACTACCACTACCACTACCACTACCAACCAACTTACCACCACCACTACCACTGCATTCCACTGCCCACTAAGACTTACCACTAACAAACTGCCGACTACCACTACAACTTCCACTTACTACTACCACTCACCAAAAACCCCCACCACACTACACTACCACTACTACTACCACTACACTACCACTACCACTACCACCACCACTACCACTTGCCATTCCCACTGCCACTAGGGACTACCACTAACAACTGCCACTTACCACCTACAACTACCACTACTACTACCACTACCACTACCACTACCACTACCACTACCACTACCACTACCACCACCACTACCTCTGCCATTCCCACTGCCACTAGGACTGCCACTACAACTGCCACTACCACTACAACTACCACTACTACTACCACTACCACTACCACTACCACTATCACTACCACTACCACCAACCACTGAATAGAAATTACCGACCTACCTAATAGTATTGGTTTGTGACAGGCGATAAGAATTTTTTTTGCACTTCTATCTGACTGACCTTTGCATAATATGTCTTTGAACTCAAATTTTTGTTATTATCCTGCGGTACTCAAACAATTTTGGGTCAAATTTTCAATTATTATTTTCTCATCTCTTAAGGGTCCCATTGTGAAAGAAATGGTTTTTCTAGTTTGCATATATTATAATCCCCATCGGATTTAATATTTGTACCTATTTCTGATACACCCTGTATAGAATCAACCAAACAAAATAATCATCTACCGATATCTGCAACTGCTAGATAAAATATCACACATACAATCTGATTACTCGGTTTATGATTGGCTGTTTTAGCTTACTAAGATAAACGTTTAATCCAGTGATTATAACATACTTGGCATTTGAAATTATGTACAGTGAGGAACGCTTTCTATTTTTCTACGTTCTACAACTTCACGGCTCTTGAAATATCTACGAAAAAGTATTTTATAATTTCTTCTAAAGTGCATTAATTATACAACATTAAACATTGTAATTGCTTGAATTTTTGTTGTATTATATTTAAAGTTGATTCCATGAAATTGTTTAAAACTGCAGCTCGGAATTGTGTCTTTGGAAATTTGTAGGAGTTCGTATTTTTTCCGTTTTTCCAGCGTGCGTTCACATAAAATAGCCAATTTTGTGGTAACCTCTCGAAATGCGATCATTGTCCTCGAACGAGCAAATCAGCATTTTCCTTGGTCAACACTGGCTAATGGTTCTTGCTGGTCGCGGAAAATTTGTAATCACTTTAACCAATGGAGTATAAAGATACGTAGATCGTTTGTTTACCCTTATCCTGTGCCGCATTAGAATACGCTGAAGTAGCGGTTCTCATTTCTCGAGTGCCTCACTTAGTACGATACGTACCAACCCTAATGAAAAATCGAAACTCTAATATAGTGTACGTACCACCGATATCGAAGTGGGTGGCGGGCGATATTAGACGACACGGGAACAACTCGTTAATTAAATGGGGCGATGAATCAAGTAGTTCACCATGACGACGATATTTTAGGAGCTGCACTTTTTTCCCCCGAGTAGGGCTCGGTTTAAACTTACTAGAAATACTGAAGATCGGAGGAAATCGAAAATCAATTAAGCGGAGGCGCTTTTAGTGATTAAAAACCTTGGACTAAGCACTTTAACAAATGGATACGCAATCGCATGAGATATAGCCCGTCGGAACTACACACCCATACCTGGCTCAAAACAAGCACCCTCTGCCATAGCCACTTAATCAAAATGTGAATTGGGGAGGCGGGTTAATTTCCGCCGATATAGATAGCCGACCGGTTCCGATGTATACAAATTCAAATCATTTATATACTGTATTATTTTCCCAAATTAAAATTGATCTACTAAATTATATAATCGATTCCCTTCCACTGACCAAGCTAAATTTGAAAAGCCTTGTTAACGAAGCAAGGGGTTGGATCGGAAACAGAATCAATTTAGTTAAAGCGTACGTGTGCACATCTATCACAGTTTTCCTACCTTTTACAGCCTGAAATGTTGTAGATCGTACTGTACGTAACATTCTATGGCAGAACCCATAAAATATCACGATGTGAAACGTTTTAGCATTCATACGAAATCCTCGTTGTTCTTATAACTATAACAGTTATTGTCTGCAGCAATCACAATGACCTTGCCAACATCATCCGTTTGTTTATAAATTTACGAAATGTAATTCACTGTGATTGAAATCTAATCCAAAATAAAACATTTTTGGCCAACATTAAAATTGCGATGCCTGTGCAGATGTGTGTTGTCTGACATGGCCCATTTTGTTGTGAATTGTCAGCTTAATTTCTTTAAATTGAGCATTGACAACTCGTACGATGTAATGGTAATTCAAGTGAGTTTTAAGTTTAATTTAAAATTCATTATTTTTCGTGCACCATCGTAATCTTTTCGAATGCTTATCAATCTGAATACTGTGTAGATTAACATTTCAATCAGAAACTGCTCACTACGACAGAAACGATTGCAAATTATATAAAATCGATGTTTGCCGCCCCTAGACAAAGAAAATACTTCATCTGCAAGAAAATGGTTTATCTACTGCAAATTACTCAGAAAGAATGCTCATATTTGAACTTTCTTTCTCAATTTACCCAATTAACGTTTTGTTTAAAACTTTATATACCGATTTCGGAACTTCCTATACTGTGACTTTATTATAGAAACTTCGACATAATTTTAAAAATTCCTGTTTCAGTATTAAATTATCTATTTTGAACTCTTGTGTAATACTGAATTTTCATTTCGTATACAGAGATTTTCTCAAAATTGACATTGTAATGTTGAAATATCTAATCTTAACTAAAAATGTCTACTATTTTTTGACTTACCGCTTTAATTTCGAAATTATAATTTTTTGGAACAGTGCATAATAATCAAATATCTTACGAATGAAAGCGTAAATTCGACTGAAATTCTTACAAGCTGCGAGCACAATATGGCGGAATAATGTCTTTCTAAAAGTGGAGTGTTTGAGTGGTCGAAATCGTTTGGAGACGCGACAACTCTTGCAGAAAATGAACATTTACGTATGATGAGCTATAACTACGGACAAACGTAAAAATGAAGAAAAATTTAATTAATTATTTATTTAGCAAGTATTTAGCGGGTAACAGTTGGTGAGATTTCTTAAAATTTACAAAGTAGCGTCGGAAATGTAAAAACATCATAACAAACAAGCTAAGTATCGTAAAGTGACAACCAGGCGGATTCCACGCTAGTGGACCGAAGAACTCAAACTCAATTGTTTGCAAATCGCTTGTTCTGTAGTGCAGCGATATAAGAGAGAAGGAAATGATTTTATTTATTCCATTGTAACAGCTGATAAAACCTGGGTACATTACCTATTTGACTTCTAAGTCAAAACGTGCAAGCATGCAATGGCGTCACACCAGATCACCAGAAAAAGCTGTTAGTCAGCTGGTAAAGTGATGGCAACATTTTTTTGGGATTCTCAAGTAGTTTAACTTGTTGATTTCCTTAGAGAACGTCGTACAATTAATTCAGATGATTATTCGATAGTTTTGCGTGGAAAGTTCTGATTGCTATCTCGCAGGCAAGCTTGCCCTTATACTGCTGCAAGAGCAATTGAAACCATTAACATGTATTCCAGGAAGGCACTAGAAAGATTCCAGATCGGTGGCGCAAGTGCATCGCTAGGCATTTGGACAACATCGAAAACTAATATAGTTTTCATCGTTGTAATATTGTAATACCCTTCTTCATAAATAATTTTATATTTAAATTTGAACTCCCTTACAATGAAAAGCAAGATTCAACTGCAGAAGTTGTAGTATAATATGAATATGTTGCTTTCAGCATTATTACTAGTACGAGAATAGTAAAATTTAAATATTGAATTAGCAACTAACATTGCAGTCTAAATATTTATCCTAGGATTCAAAAATTGGAATATTAACGTTTCTTACTCCCACTTTAATATCGAAGCATATCAGCATAAGCCGCAACGTTTAAAGCTGAAATTCAAATTTTATTTCAATTCAAAGTTTTTAATGGAAAATTTTTAATATCACTTTAATTTCGATGTATCTACTTTAACCTTGCAAATTCTACTTTAAATTGACAATCCTATCTATACTTTTGATGTTTCAATTATTGTAAGATATACTACTGTTCCTATTTTCTGTATTATCAGATTAATATCTAAATATCGCTGTTAAAATACTGTTTCTTACTTACAGTTTCTGCATGAGGGATTCAATCACAAAATTAAATTCTTCAACTTAATCTAGAAATCACGAATTTAAACTTAAGGTTTTGTATTTAATCTAATATTTCTACTTTGAAATAAAATTAATCTTTTTTGGTTTTAATGTATATATATATATATATATATATATACAGAGTGTTAATGAATTGCAAGGACAAACTGCTAAGGCTTAAAGTGTACATGAAAACAAACATTTTCTGTTAATAAAAGTATGGTCAAAAGTGTTTCCTTTCACGGATAAAGCTTCTCAAAGATTCTTTAAGAAGTGCCTAAATGTAGGCAACTCTGTTTACTACCTACTATTTGTTTCCATAACGACGGAATTTGAATTTGAAAAGTGGGAAAGAGGGGTTAATTTATCCTCTATTAATTTCCGTCGTTATGGAAACAAATAGTAGCTAGTAAATTGAGTTGCCTACATTTAGGTGCTTCTTAAAGAATCTTTGAGAATCTCTATCCCTGAAAGGAAACACTTTTGACCATACATTTATTAACAAAAAATGTTTGTTTTCATGTATACTTTAAGCCCTACAAGTTTGTCTCTGCAATTCATTAACACCCTGTATATATATTGCCGTGTATTTTATATATAATATATAATTATTTAATAATAAAGTAATTTTGTTGGGCGCCAATTTGAGTTTTCTCAAATTAAATAAACATAAATTAATATTCCAGCATCTAAATAGACTCTTAAAACTCAAGGTAAGGTGTTTCGGGGCTTCACTGATTTAGATAGCTATTTATGCAGCAAATATAACACATAATATTATAAATACATAATTAAATTTTAACTTAGCTTGAATATCCAGATGATAATGTAGACACCATTTCTTCTAAAACCGCAACAGCTGCATATTTTTATGGTGATTCTTTCTCAGCTTGTCTAGACATAGTTTATTTGATTTGCAACCATGAAAACATTACGTTCGCAAATTCGATGTTTAGTGGAATAAATCTCAGAAGCACAGTAACTGTTACACTTAAATGTTCCAGTCTAATTAAGGTAAGTTCTTTTTAATACTACAGTATTATTATTTTTAATAAATGAATAAAAAAATTTTATTTTTATTCCCATTTCTTTTCAGTAAAATTTCCCAAAGAAAACACACTTCGATTAATTTAAACAAGGTAACTTCTTTTTTACTATTAAACACTTTAATTATTAGTAACACAATTTCTGGTCACATAATACATTAACTATTTGACATTTGGTAAACAATGTAACTTAACCCAACTTTTGAATTTCACGCTTATTTTACAATAACATTAAACTGAGCACTGATTTAAAATGCGTGCATTTAGTTCGATGGCCAAAAAGGTACTACTTTCAAATATTTCTGCCAGAAACCTCTACAAAAACTAACAAGATAACATCGTTACTTAGCAACATCATAAAAAACGAGGACAGAATTTAAAACAAAATGTAGGGAATATTCTAGAAATCTGATAAATAAAATTAAAACAATTAATATTAAGCCTATGAATAAACATATCAAAAAACTAATTTCATATTCGAAATCCATGAATTTTTTAACAAATTTTGACACCCAACAATGCCATATTTAAGTTGAAAATTTTTAACACAATAAAATATTGTTAATATAAGCAAAATTAACATGAAAACACAATAAAATTAACAGAAACACAATCCTAAGATTATGACACAAGTTTAACAACATATTAACATCCTATTAAACAAATATACCCAAAATAATGACAAAATTCTGTCTTTAACCTATAATTTCCAAATTTTATATAGAAACACACTTATAGTTAATCAAACAACACAAATTATCGAGGAAACCTAATAAATACCTTCCTAGATATAACATTAAATTAAATTAGCTAACATTAAACTTTTAAAATCAAAATTTTTATACTTTTTATGAAAAATTTAATATAATTGTAATTTCTGAGTTTTAGGGCTCTGGTACAGTCCAAAACGACCCACATCATCGTCTACAACAAGTATTGAGTCACACAACAGGATATCAAAATGCTATACACTGTAAAACTTCACTTTGAGTTCATATTCCACATTACGAAGCAACGCACGAAGTATCGATAACAGTTTTTACATATAACAGGTTTATAAATATAGTTTTCACTATAATTTTACATTAGTTGTTATGAATTATGACATTATTAATCTATCTAGACTATATTTCAGGTGCAAAAATGGATTTTAGTTCCAATAAATATCCTTTTTAATATATAACAGACCTTCCGAAAGTATTTTAGTGTAGTTCAAAGCATGATAAAGACATATAACAAATAGTTAATAGTAATTACATTAATTTAATATAAATATCATGGCAATATATATATAAACTTTTTATTGTTGGCTTACCGAAAACATGGAAGACTGAAAAAATTGCTTTATCCGGATGACAATATAAAAAATGTTAAAATTTATCTTAAAAAATTGCAAAAAATAGTTGTAGGATACTACTACTACTTTAAGAAAGAGTATTTCGTGGCGTTATTCTATCGTTAAAAACTGCTTTACCCGAAATTTCTAGTGTAACACAACATTTGAAAATTTCACATTTAATGAAATGATTTGGTAGCATTTTTGTAATGGAAACCTTGTATATTGGAAATCATCATTAGAATGTGTAGTATAATCAAGACTTGAGGGAAAGAATTTTTTCTGATGCGGGAATACTTATGCAAATCACTAAAAATAGTTTCAAAATGTTAGCTGTATTTTGAAACTGCACGAAAAACAATTTAATCATCAAACTATGTGAAGTACTCGCAAACCTACCTTTTTAATATCACTACGTGAGTTGCGTTATATAGTTGGAAACTATAAGGAAACAGGTTTACAAAGACGTGTCGTCACGTTCGTTTCAAAAACTTCGTATGACTTTATTTGAAAAACTCTATGTGTCCGATCGTTTTACCCACTGCACCATGAACGCCTCTGAATCTCCGTTGACAAAAAATCCTGGCCCCGCCACTGGTTTGCAAATATCTGAATTTCCACGTACAAAACGTCGCAAAGTAAACATTTAAACGGGACGATTTAAATTATTGTTTTTGTCATTCAAATAAATAAATATTTTAAATTAAAATTTGATGTACTTTCTCATTTTGGGAGTTTTTGTGTTTTTTTTTGTTTACGCTGTAAGTGAACTATTGTAGGCCTTAGAAGGTTCATAGGCCCCTAAAATGTTCGTAGGTCTTAGGCACTGTGCCTAGTCGGCCTAATGGCTAAGGCTACGGTTATAGTGCATGCGTGTTCTGACGAATATCTCGTCTGACGAACACGTCCGAACTCATCGTCAGAAGTGGGTGGTTAGTATTGTTACGTATACTGACGAAATTTTTGTTTTGTGTCATTCATCCTACAAAATGGATGTGGATGATTATTACTATTTATTGGATAATCCATTATTGAAAATTCTACTCATAAATGAGAGATTGGAATGTGAAAATGAAATGTTTGCTTCAAGAGAGGAAAATGGAGAACACCACACTTTGTTTCAAGAGTTGTTGAGAGAACCTAATAAATTTCAGGAGTATTTTAGAATGGCCCGTCAAACATTTTGCTACATTCTAAATGGAATTAAAGAAAAACTGATTAAGCAATCTAATTTTCGAACATGTATTTCTCCAGAAGAAAAACTTGCTGTTACTTTAAGGTAGGAAACATATTTTATTATCATTTTAATGAAACAGTACAAAAGCAGTTATAATATTAATGAAACAATAGCATTTTAATTAGAATTATTATATGATTCAAAGTAGGCAGCTACATCTTCATACGATCGCTGTTCTACTGCCACATTTTGCATGTCGCTTGTAGACGGTGCGGCCAATAAAGTCATATGTGCACCGGACTGTGGAGAGGGCGTTTCCCATGATACTGATTCACAAGACGACGGCGGATTTTCGTAAAATCTATTTGGTTTTCGTTGTTGAAAAATATCTTCGTCACAAAACACTTG
>JABXWE010048077.1:0-15516 GCA_014611495.1 Limonius californicus
TAGTAGATTAGATTAGTTTAAATGTGTTTGTTATTAGTTTAAGTGTTAATTTGTTTATTTATTTGAAATTTGCTATATTTGGTAGGATTTACTTTGTTATTTTTGCTTTTATGTGTATCATGTTGGGTATCAGAAGATGCAAAAATTTATGAGGATTTCAGTAATGTAATTAGTTTTTCCGTAGCATGATACATATAAAAGTTATTTAGATAATTATATTTTATTTATTTTTTATTTTTTTAATTTATATATTTATAGTCATATTTGGGTCAATTCCTAGCTCGCCTCTGATTGGTCAAAATTTTGAGATGACAACCAAATTAGATTAGATATTGTTCAAATTTGCAAACATTTGATATGTTGCCTTGGAAACGGTAGAATTTTTCCGTCGAGGTATAAAAGGAAAAATTCTGACGATTTCGTTACTTGCTAAAAATCATTTGCTATACTAACTTGCTTAAATTTAATACAACGACGTGCTAAAATTTAATACAACAACTTGCTAAAAATCACTTGCTGTAATAACTTGCTTAAATTTAATACAACGACTTGCTAAAATTTCCGACGACAAAATGCTGCCAGTTTTATAACCAAAATTTGTATTTTTGTAAAATTTTGAGGTTATGTTAATGTTATCATAACTGTAAAAGTGTTTAATTAAAGTTATAACCAAGTTTAATGTGCCTTACTTGTTTACCAGTGCTTCGAATAAATAATATTGTTGATAAAACCAGTGCTCCGACAAAAGTAAGATCATCGAATTATATAAATTATTTCTTTGATCTACAATTAATAAACTTTTCGGTTGTGGCTTCATAACCTGAAAAAATTTCGATAACAAAGTGCATCGGGCGAAGCATAAAGCAACAGGTATATACAATCAATTTACCTGCAACGATATACGACGGATTCCAACGATTTCCTGGGTATCCAGATAAGCTGTACCACTGCAACTTCGAGGTAAAAAAATTTTTGCAGCTTCTAACCGAGGTCAACCTGCTACGAAAATCAGCACGAAGGAAGTGAAAGTGATTCTGCTTGCGCAGCTTCGAGGCCAAGATCATCATCTAAAAGCAAGGTTTGTGCTTATATTAGAAACAAGTGTTGATATCAAAAGAATTTGTTTAATTTTATTAATATTGTGTTTGTTCTAAATTACTTGTTTTTTGAAAAGGAAAGTCATTGCAAAGTTTTTCCTTTTTCGAATTCAATTCATGTATTGTTGTTTTATTTTCAAAAGTTTATTTAATAATTCAAAATTATTTGCCACCTTTCCTTTGGTTAATTGTAAAAAGATTGTAAATTTCAAATATCCATTTAATTCAACCAGATTTGTTTTGAACCATGAGATACATTTGATTAACTTAACTTTTATTTATTTTCAAATTCACATTATTTATTTTAAAGAGTCTTAATTTAAGTTGGTGTTGTGTGAAGGTTTTATTTTGATAAATTCGAATAATAATTTTATTAGCGTTTTGGAAAGCACCGAGATTAAAAAGTGTTCGATTTTATTTGGTGTACACACAGTTAAGTTTTATTATCCTTTCACGATCAGCATTAGCACAATTAAAGTTTTATATCACAACATAAATTTTTGCCACTTCCTACGTGGGGCACACTTCATTTTCACCGGTATCACACAGCAACTAAATTTTGTGCAACCCTACGTGGGGCTTCACACAGCAATATATATATAATATACATACTTTTCGATATCATTAAATCTACGATTTTCTGTTGGCATACATGTCTATGCTATTTGGATTTCTCGTGGTTTTGGATTTACTTGCATTTACAACAGATGCTTGTTTTCCTTTTTTCCCCTATAAGTTGTTTAACGGTTTCCTCCAGTTGTGTTATATATTGATTCATTATCACTAAATTTTGAGCATATGCACATAATAGTTTCAACTCGTTTTTTTATAAGTCACTGTAGATATTATTTTTTCTAATCACAAATTCCAACACTATGATATTATCTAGTCGGATTAGTTAATTGCTAGTATTGACTTCAATATTTAGTCAAATATAGGATTTAATTTCTACCAGCATAGTAGGACGATTACATTTAGAACTATGTTTTACATGATTAGTATATCAACCCGCATGTAACACCAACATGGAAATATCAATAAAATAACAGGGAAAATGCATAATACAAAAATGGGCGGATTGTCAACATAAACTAAGCAAAAAGCCTGCTATTCTTAATTACGGAACTTATCAGCAATCATTTAACTTTATAATTCATACTGTGCTTATTATGCATGAACCAATACGCAAGCATATTATTATATTAACAACCGTATAATAAACCTTTTAATAGCATTTTGATGTTTAACTAATTTGATTTTAGATATACTAATATAATTTAAATTAATACTACAAATGTTGACTATTGCAAACATTTTGCCTAGTTTAACCATATTTGTATTCTTTAGATCTGTTGATTTAGCAGTAATCGTAGGTAAGTCATGGAGAATTATTGTTAATTATGGTCATAAAAACGATATTTCACCGTATGCCGATGAGAATTGCACTTCCATACAGAATCATTAATCAAATGAAATTCATGTATGATTACGATAGATACTATATTACAATGTAACATAGGAATTTATCATTTTCCAACGGCAAAAATAATGAACTAATCACGGTAAGACGCCTTACTTCCGCTAAAACTAAAAATCAATATTGATATTAAACAATTTTCTTCCAATTATTTAATATTTTAAATTATTGTTGAACTACCAATATCCACAAGAAAAGTAGAACAGCTTCTTTACGTGATCTACAGAACAAGAAATCGATGTTGCAATTTCTGTTTCGATTCAGTACTCTGTTAAACCTACTGTCTTTGTAGCAATAGTAATACTTAATAGTAGCAATTAAAATATACGTTCATGAATATTAAATAATTGTATTAATATTATTCAAGTAATGCATGAATACCACTTAATAATTTCTAGCAGATGCTCGTAACAGAAACTTCCTTCATGGCGGTTCACGCCACCCGAAACTTTGTGAATACGATTGTTTTCCAGGAATCTATAAGAATCATGGAAAGTGTTTCCCTAGAAAAGATTTTTCAGGTCGAGATTTTATACCTAGTAAGTATGCAAAACATCTAAATTCTGACCTTGTTATATATTAAAAACATAACATACAAATGTTACACGCGCTCTCTTCTTCTTCAATTTAAACTGGTATTAAATACATTCATAGACAGCCTTTTCGTCCCACTACTGGGCGTCGGCCTGTTTTCCGCCACGTGTTTCTCCATATTTACAGTCTTACTGATACAAAATTTAAATGCACATAAACTTTCCAAATATCTGTAACACAATACCATGGTATGAAAAAGTTCAGCATCATTTCTTGCACTTTAATGCAACTTTTTAGCATGGTTTCTGAAAAATAGATTTAAATATCTTATCATTACTATGTCAATAGTTTATCTATTAGTCTGTTCTTAGAATTTTATAGAAAAAATTAAATAGACATTGTTACCTAAAATCCCTTAATCAGTTACCTATTATTCTGAAAAATAACGAGGTGATTAGAAATTACTTAACGACAATTTATTTGTATTAGAAATAACTTTCTTGTTTTAACTTTATCCGGCAGTGAATTTAAGACATTTATTTGAGATTTACATGTTATCGAAATTGCAACATGTCCTTGCAGAAAGAACAAATTAGATTATCAGACGAAAAACAGTATGCAATCATTGTCCATCATAACGAAGGATCTTCCACCTGCAAAATCATAATAAAGTGCAGCATAATCAATCAATCATCGTTTTAGTCACTGGAAAGTATGCAAAAATTTGATAGATTGAAGATTCACCTCGGATAGGCCGACTAAAAATAATCTCTGGCAGAGATGATGCTGTGTTAACAAGAACCAGTCTGGTTGACAGGAGCCTTAGTTCTACAGAACTAACTAAATTTTATCCAGAGGGTACTGGTTTGAGTTTGTGTCAGCTACTGTGAGAAGAACACTTTTTCATTTTGGACATCGACTGTATAACGGATGCAAGGAACCACTGTTTTCCGAAAAACAGAAACAAGAAAGACAAAAATTTTTACCAAAATATGTTCTTCCAACAATAAATCACCCAACATATGTTATAGTATGGAGGTGCATGAGATAATGAATACCACAAAATATATTCAAGTACTGGAGAATAAGATGCCTAGTGAAAAAGATTTGTATGAAGAAGAAAAAATTATTTTCCAAGACGACAGTGCATTTTGTATGGTGCAAAAGTGGTTCAATATTGGATGTCGACCAAACCAGTCGATAGAATAGATTTGTCAGCGCCATCTCCAGACTTTAATAACTTTGAAAACTTGTGTCAAAGGATACGAAACATCATTTCGAAGAACTAATCGACAGTAATGGATATTTTCCAAATACATTTTTAACACCATTTTACATGCATTAAAAGTAAATGTGCTAGGTAGATCTTTTAGTTCTAAGACAATTCTTCAATGGTCTGTAAAGGCATTTTTAAGAATGGATAGTTTAAACGCGCTAAATATACAGGGTTACATAATAGCGCGATACTGTTCCCTAATGTCTTCGATGTAGCAGCTTGGAACATTTTAAATACAGAAGTTGTTTATTGGATTTCTACGTATAACTTCAAATTATTTCTGACTATGCAGGATGTTTTATTTTAATGAGACAGTGCACAACTTCTTTATTTTAACTAGAGTATTCTATATATCATTACTAGACTTAGGATAATTATGCATTTGCATATGGTCACGCATATTTTAGATATTTTTGATAATATATGCATATTTTAATTGTTTTAAGCAATAATGCATACTTTGTAGGATTTGTCTGTTTAACTTGCATATTTGTGCATAGCAAATTTTGGGTTTGATATATTAGCTGTTACCGAAAAAAAAATAAATAAATCATATCTGCTGACTTTAAAAGTCTTGGACAAAGTAAATCATTCAACAATTGCTGCTTTTTTCGACGACTCTCTAAGCTTATTGTGGCCGTCTGGATTTTTATATGGAAAAGTGCGAGTGGTTTATAGTGATGCTGCACCACATATGTGCAAAACAATGCGAGGACTGCAGATTTTGTATCCAAACATGATACATGTGACCTGTTTAGCACATGGTTTACACCGAGTCGTGTGCAGAAGTTTCGGAAAGTTGCGGGAGACGTTCCACTTCTGCGCGCGCCAATCATTACAAAATGGGGAACTTGGATCGACGCTGCTGTGTATTACGCTGAAAAATTTGAAACTGTGAAGAAAGTTGTTAATGAATTCGACTCTAAAGAAACGCAGGGCATTGAAAAACCACAGCGTATTCTAAAAAAAAGGTATTCGCGAAGGTTTTATTTTTATTCGAGCTAATTTGACTTTCATTTCAATTGCAATCTCTAAACTAGAAGCAAATGGATTATCTTTACAAGACCGCATTGAAATAATAGAAGATTAGGGTTAGGAGTTTAACTACATTCAAAAAAGGATTTCATTAATAAATTAAACGAAGTGCTGTCAAAAAATATGGGCTATCAACAAATATTTACTATGTCCATAAACACAGGGAAAACAAAATGCATGACAATATATAAAGCACCACCAGTTAGATGCAAAAGAGAGCTAGAGGGTACAATATTATAGAACAGGTTGTACAATTCAATTACCTAGGCAACGAAATAAAAAGGGATAAAAATTTAAACGAGGAAGTTAAGACCTAAATAAATTACTTACTTGCTTTCCGTGTCCGGACCACCAAATCAAATAGACCCTTAAAAATATTCAACCACGCGAATAGCCTTGTCATTGGCTAAAATAGTATCTTCCACTATGCATGAACTTTCGTATGTGTGGGCATGAAAACAAATGTTGTTGATCTTGGGTCGCACCACATTTGCAGATATCGTCTTCTGTGTAACCCCATCTCTTCAGATTACTTTTGCAGCATGCCACGCCTATCCTCAATCTATTAAGAGTTTTCCACGTTGGGTAGTCGAGGTGGCTACCAGCAGGCAGCTCCTCTTTGGCTCTGTCCACATGTGTTCCGCCACATCACGTCACAGGTCAAGACGGCGGCTTTCGCATGACGCTGCCAGGGGTGTTGCCTTCTGCAGAAAGCTTTCGGGATTTCAATCCGCATCACTGGATTTCGTGTCCATATAGGAGATGCCTATGGTCGGTAGTTTTCTTTTCCCTTTCTGCTTCCGAGGCAACACATCTCCTGATGGCGGGTGGAGCAATACCACCTACAGGATAGATTTTCACGATAGGTGTCGGCCTCACACATCGTGATATTATGCGAACCGTCTCGTTAAGTGCGACGTCAACGTGTGTGGTATGTGAGGACTGAGCCCATACAGGTGCGGCATATTCTGCAGCGTAGAAACACAGCGCCATCCAAGTTCGAGGTGTGTAGGGTTGCGCTCCCCATTTAATGTTGGTGAGTTTTCGGATTATGTTATTTCTACCGCATACCTTTCTTTTGATCTCTTGGCAGTGTTTCCGAAATAACACTGTTCGGTCTAGTCGTATTCCGAGATATTTAGGCGAGTCATTCTGTTCCAACTCTAGCCCTTGCCACACAATCTTTAGCTTTCTTCTTGCTTCTGAGTCTTTGAGGTGGAAGGCATAAATTTGGGTCTTAGTAGATTTAGGTTTGAGGTGGTTGTCCTTATAGTACGTTGCTAAGCCATCAAGGGCAAGTGCTAGTTTCTCCTCAACCTCTGCAAAGGTTGGGTTGCTACTGCTGTGTCGTCAGCATAAATGAATTGCATTGTCAGGCCGTTGATGGGCTGGTCGTTGGTGTATATATTAAAGAGGATTGGTGCCAGTGCCCTACCCTGTGGCAGACTATTGTTCTGATTTCTCCAGCGTTTTAGACTGAAGTGTAACATAAAAACGTCTATTTTGGAGAAAGCATTAGACCAGCTGGGTCAACCGAAAGTCCTTCGTGGTGTCTAAAGCTTTACTAGCAGTCTCCGATGGTTTACTGAGTTATAAGCAGAAATCAGTTCAATAAAGCGACTCCCGTTATTTGTTTACGCTCAAAGCCATCCTCAATATTTGTATAAGGTTGAGTGTTTGGATGTAGCAAGATTTACTAGACCTAAATCCTGCTTGTTCTGGTATAATTTTCTCGTCAATGATATCAGCTATTCGATCGAGGACCATTCTTTCAAGTGTTTTGAATAGATGGCACAGCAGCGAAACAGGTCTGAAACTCTTGGGGTCTTTTGGATCTTTCCCTGGTTTTAGAAGAGCCACCACTCTGGCTTTCCTCCATGAGCTTGTGATTTGCATTGTGGATACGCAGTTGTTTAAGAAGCCTGTGAGTCATGCCACAGTAAGTGTCCCGAAGTGTTTTATTTGTTCTGTTCGGATTTCATCTAGCCCTGCTGCCTTGTTATCCTTCATTTGGTTGATGGTCCGTTTTAGTTTCCAAATACATAAAGCATCACGAATATCAGGATGTCCGAAAGACCTAGTATGGAAAAATAAATACGTAAGAGAAGAAAGCAAAATCAGAATGTATAAGATAGCAGCATAGATTAAGGAAACCTTTGATATCTAAGTAACGGTTACAAAAGAGGCCTTAATTCTGGATGCAGTTTAAGGACGTCGCTGCGATCGCTACACGTTTTTGAAGTTAGTATCGCGTTACGTAGCGCAAAATTAGTATCCGAGTGTATGCCGCTATCTATATTTGTCTTTTCTTTGTCCAACTGACCATAATCTTTTCTTAAGAAACTCTTTGTTCACCTGCCTAAGGAATGCGAAGAAAGGTTTCTAGCTAAGTTGCTAATGGGTATTTACGCAGATAAAGGCATTTCAATACGGTTATGATGTTTCTTACAAGGTACTACGAGTATAAATCATAGGTATCTAATAATAATATCTGTGGCTTGGTGCTAAAAGGGCCAATGTCAATTTTTCCCATTTGGTGTTCTATGTGGTGTTAGCCTACATAGACATGCTACTTTGTTGTGCTATAAGGGCCAATGTCTAATCCTAACCGTTAATTTTTAATAAGCAAGCGTGGGGCCAAAGCTGTAATGTATTTTGCGAAATTTTTCGTTGTTAGAAAGGCCTATGTCGACATACGCCGTATTCAGTTTCTAAACACAAGAATTTAGTTACTTATAAAAGGGCCAAAGTTAACATTGGCCGTTTTAGTCGGAAGTTTCTCAACTATAAGAATTATATTGGCCTTTTTATTCAATTGCGTTTGGTATGCTTCTGTCAAAATCCTTGCTTTGACAGTTCACATAATGTACTCTGATAGTGCCTTACCAATTTTAATAGTGAGTAGTGGTTTTAAGTGTTTTGCGATGCTTATTAAATTATTTAAGGATGATTTCATGAGCAAGAAGAATATTAGATTTATGTGCATCGTCACAAGAAGGTAAGCATTATGCTAACTGTGTAGTATTATTAACTTACACTGACATTTTTAGGTTAGGTATGTGTTAATTATTCGTGGTCTGATTTGTGTCCTTATGTTTCAGATTCGTTGCATGTTAGTACTAGAAGCAGCGTTCTGTCTAGCCTAGCACCGTCTGTTGAGCAGTGAGCAGTGAACTACAACATTTATTAAACAATGAAATTCAATCTCCAGTTAACATCACGCCCAGTTTTGGTAATCCAAATCAAGAAATAACACGTCAAGGCATACCAGTGCCTGGCCACAGTGGATTGATTGTTCAAACTTATAAAGACCATATAAAACTGACTCCACTGAAGAGTGTTTCACCACGTTTTGGTAGTGAATCTACTCAGCTTGTGGAATTTGCATCTGACAGTGACGAAAGGATTCCTAGTGATGACGAATCTTTAGAAGAAACTCAAAGTAGTGAAAGTGAAAACCACGAAAAAAGCGTACGCTCAAGACAAATGTGCAAGAAGTCAACACAGTTGTTGAAATATTACACAACGAAGTAGGTTTGGTAATGACATCCCAGGAGTTGGTTGCACTGCCAATAAAAGGAAATCGAAGGGGCAGAAAAAAAGTAGCAGCGGGAGAAGGGTCAAAAAACGGAAAAGAAATCCTAATAATTGGACACGAAATATTCGTAAATCGTTAAAAACAGCAGTTTATATCTATCAGTTTATATCTGTGCTAGGTAATAAAGTATCTGCTAAAGAAATAAAACCGCCTTGCTCTTGTAAAAAGAAATGCTACGTAAAATTTGAATTTTCAGGCAGACAAAAGCTCTTCTTAGACTTTTACAAACTGTCTGCAGAAGGACAAAATCAATTTCTTGCTAGTTTGGTAGAAGAATCTAGAAAGAAAACTGAAAGACTAATAGTTGACAGATAGACAAGGAGCCACAGACAGTTTTCAAAAAAATATTACCTTCAAAACAAGGAACATAAAATTGAAGTCTGTCAAACAATGTTTGGCATTAGTTTAAAACAAATAAGAATTATTGTACCGCGTGGCCATAAATATCTGTTATCACGTTACCTTTGGAATCAACATCGCTTATTGAAAGTGGTGAAACCAACTAAACTAAACTGACATTCCTATCTATCAAAATTATGACAGATTGCAATAAGTAATGGAGTTAGGGTGTACCATGGGCCATATGTTCTAAGTGCACAGAGATGCTTGGAAAACCGAGTCCTAGATCTCGCTCTTTCAAAGCAAGCAAGAACAGGATATTCAGGAAAGAATTACTGAAAACCCCCGCATTTCGACACGAAAATTGTCAGCTGAAGCAGAAGTACCTATAACTATGTACTTGCCAGAAGATATTAAAATCTTAATTAAAATTACATCCGTATAAAATTTCTGTATTTCAGCAATTACATGTTCAGGATTTTGCAACACGTCTAAATTATTGTCAATGGTTCCAGCTAACATTTATTGATCAGTTACTGGATAGAACCTTTTTCAGCGACGAAGCCTTGTGTACCTTATCTGGATATGTAAATCTCAGAATTTTCGCTTTTGGAGAGCCGAGAACCCGCACCAATATGTGGAAACACTGCTTCATCCTGAAAAACTTGGTATATGGCTAGCTGTATCCAGAAGACGACTGATTAGGCCTATATTTTTTAATAACACAATTAATTTACGACGCTACCGGGAAGAAATTTTAGCAAATTTCTTTGACGAACTTGATGACGAGGAAAAAAATTACGGCTATTTCCAACACATTTGGAGTTTATAAGGCAAACGTTCGGCAACAAAATTATTAGTAGATTCACAGATCATCCTTTCCCAGCACGTTCGCCTGATTTTACGCGCTGTGATTTTTCAATTTTCGCGTACATTAAAGATAACGATTTTAAAAGGCAAATTAACAATCTAGAGGAGCTGAGGGAAGCCATCGTCGACTGTGGCAATAATATTGATCAACAAATGTTGCAGAATATTTTTGAAAGCAAAAAGAGACGAGTTCAGCTTTGCATTGCAGAAAATGGTCATCATTTTCAACATTTGTTATAAAATACCTAAAAAAATAAAAACCAAAAATTACCTTGCATTTTATTACATTACATACTAGATAATTATTGTAATTGAAGTATACGATACTTAGTGCTAATTAATAATTAATAAGTAGCTAATTCCATGGCTACCAGGATCACAGATATTTATGGCCACCCGGTAGAAATGAAACGTGCTAGTGGAACTGGAGTTTATCCAGAAGACCAAAGAGGCAAACATCAAAAGTAAACGACGTCGACAGAAAGGTTATTAGAGATCATATCGGTATGTTCCCTGCATACAAAAGTCATTATTCCAGAGCACAAACCGATAAAAAATATTTATCTCCAGATTTATCTATATTGAAAACGTACCGATTATACGTAAATTTCTGTAAAGCCAACACTATTAAGCCACAAAAAGAATCCCTTTACCGAAAAATTTTTGTAGAGGATTTTAATCTTTCATTCCATGTACCCAAGAACGACACTTGTGGAAAATGCGATACGCTGGAAATTATTACAGTGTAGTAAAGATGAGTCTGAATGGCTTGTACTAGCTCAAGAAAAAGCCATCTCGACCAAGCTGAGGCAGCCTATAATTCTAAAAGAAGTAACAAAGAAAGCAGTAAAAACGATACCTCTGAAATAACTATATCGTTTGATTTGCAAAAATGTTTGACAACCCCTTACCTGACCAGTGGCTATAGTTTTTACAAACGACAGTTATAGACTTTTAACCTAACTGTATATGAAACTAAAAAAGGCAAATCAACGGCAATTTGTTACTTATGGAATGAAACTATTGCAGGCCGAGGTGGCCAAGAAATAGGATCATGTATATACCAGTATTTGAAAAATATACCAGAATCTATTCAAACCGTTAATATGTACAGCGATTCTTATGGTGGACAAAATAACAATAAATATTTTGCTACAAGGCTGCTTGAAATTGTTAATGAACTCCATCGAAATGGGAGAAATTTAATAATCAATCATAAATTCTTGGAAGCTGGACACACCTTAGATCATACACATTTACATGGACGTTACAACAGATTGTAAAGTGTGTTGTAACGATATCACAGACAAACTATTTTTGTTCCTTCTCTTCCTAAAACAAATAAATCATATCTACCCATCTTTCTCTGTACCCTTATGCAATCTATGCATGCGCTCACGCGTGATGTACCGCGGGAAATTTAAATATGTAGTAAATACAATACAAACCAGTGCAATTATCGCAGTCTTTTAAATCTTGCGACAAAACCATTCTTACCATTTTTCAAAATTAATTATTTGACACATCTGTAACTGTCAAATATTTATTAAATAAATAATAAAGTAAAAAATACAGTAATCTAATATAATGTTTATTTATTTCTAAGGTTTAAATACTCCTCTGAAGTATAGAAGGCATTTTCCGTTAAAAAAGTTTTGAACTGTTCATCAAACGTCTTCTCATTTATGATATTTTTAAGATTTCTAGGCAGTTCATTATACAGAGAGGTACAGCAGTATCTTGGAGACTTTTTGTATAAGCTTAAATTATGTAACCTATCTGAAGGTTATTACAGGATCTGGTGCTGTAAGTGTGATTATCATTTACAAGAGGGATGTTCTTAGGGTTCTTTCTTACATATAGGACGCACTTTTGTATAAATATGGATGTTAACGTTAGTATACGATTATTCTGAAAAGTGGTCGGCAATGTTCTCTTGATGAAAGGTCGAACATCATTCGAATTATTCTTTTTTAAAATATAAACACTACCTACGTCTACGGAAATGAAAACAAACAATTCCTTAAATTGAGGAGCACTGCAAATAACGCATTTTCGCACCATTTTAGATTAAAATTAAAAATTTCAATAACACAAAACGTTTCCACATTTGCAGGCTATGCGGTGTTCTTGTGACTTTTCTCACTGACAGTTTAATTTGTGTAATTCTCGCCATACGTCAACAGCAACTGGGCGAGCGCCAATATTGAAAAGGGTACAAGTGAAACAACATTATTGGATGTTATGCAACGGCAAAGGAGACAGATAAAATAAAGTTTGTTGGGATCCTTACAACAGTGACGTACCTAGTTTCTTATGGAGTAGTATTATCCATGTACATGTGTATGATCTAAGGGACACACTCATATGGAAGCAGATACAATCCTTGGAATAATAGAAAAAACTAAACGAATCACGTCTGCACAAATTGAACTTCCACGAGACTGGGCAAAATTGATTCGATTAGTGCATCGAAAGCCACCCATAATCGTTTATGAATTAGAGCAAACTGATTTTCTAAATTTTTCTCAATTACTAAAAACTGATTATGTAAACAGAAGGAAGAATTATAGTGGAGAGTCAGTGCACTGAATGAATGTTAGCCACAGACAATTTATAATTAAATACACGTTATTAGTCCGTTTGCAAAAGCAAACGTCATGGGAAGCGGGACTTATTAAAAGAACTTCCCGTTCTCAAAAAAATAAAAAAATTAGAAAAATAAATCACCACTAAAAATTTAAGGCTGTTATGATCCCCAATGTAAATTAATGTTTAATAGTTTTCAGGTTGTTTTAGTTTGTAAGTTTGACATAATTAATGTATTTATAAATAGCTAATCAATTATAATTTTCGTATAACTTCTTTTTGTGGACCTACCTATTTATAATATAACGCTAAATTCTACCAGGCCTTTTGTCTTTTTATATTTACTAATAAAAGGTTATGACTTTTGAGTAATACCTGAGGCAGATTATTATCTCCGTTTACCTGTTTATCTTATCTGTCAGAAAGTATGGTCGTCCAACAAAGTTATGTATATATCTAATCTGAAGTGCATTTGGCCTACTACAAATGGAAGGTTGAGGTACCTTCTTCCGCCATCTATCCCATTCATCCAAAAATATTATTAGCAAGACGGGTTTGTCATTGAGTTGAGAGATCTAAGGTTTCCTTAATCTATGACACCAGTAAGATCGATACTAATGCTACGTACACACGAAGACACTTTGGTGTCTAGATAAAGTCTATAGATCGAGTGTCGTCGTATGTACACCATTTAGAGCTGTGTCGCTAGATCGGACATTTGATAGCTAGACATCGCTGTCGCAAGTTGGTAGACCGCTGTGGGAACACTTGTTTTTCGGCGTGTCGAGACTCGAGCTAGGTGTACCGGCATGGTGGAAATTTATTGCCTAGAGCAGGGATGGCGAACCTTTTTCACTGTCCGTGCCACAAACTTATAAATAATCTTTATGAAATAACTAACGTGCCACACTAAAATTGTTTAACATAAATTATGATTCTTGTATTTTTCTCTTTTTTTTGCTTTTTTTATTTTATATTTTTTCTCTTCCTTTCGCTCTCGAGAAAAAAATTATTATAATTTAATAAATAAAGAAAGAATAGTATATTCTTCAACGAGTGTAGAATGACAGCTATTATTCACGAGGATGAAAATTCTGTCACGAGCCGAAGGCGAGTGACAGAATCATCCGAGTGAATAATAGCTATTCTACACGAGTAGGAGACTATACTTTCTCTACGACTATTTCATAGGAAGTTACAATTTTTGGTCCGAATCAGTATAATTTTCACTGTCTGAATTATTCATACCTAGTTCTTACTGTTTTTACGAATACGAAAATTTAAAACTGTTTTTGACAGTTACTTCAAGAACAAGTGGGTGATCCCAAGCGCTAACATGCCACGCCCACTAGCTTCCGCTTCCGCAAAAAATCGTTGAATAATGATTCATTATCCCACCGTTTTTTACAGAATCCAACGGAAATGGAGAATATCTGTCATTCTTCAACTAAAAATGTATATGTAAGGAATACATTATATTATAGTCGTAGAGAAAAAATTTTAATTAAACTTCTTCTCCTCTTCGTTCTTTTATTGTAGGACAGTAGCCTGTTTTTCTTCACACTAATTCTATGGTGTTTCCACAGATGTAGATTGCCAGCAACAATTTTATTAATATGGTATGATTTTAAAAATTACATCTGTTATAATTTATTAAGAGTTATTTAAATGTTTTACAAATAGACATAATCCTTTGTTATAATGTGATTTTTTGTTGCTGCATATGAGGTGTTAAGGATTTTATATCTGGATTATACTTTGTTATTTTTAAAAGTACGCATGCAGCGCTTGATTCGTCCGTCATCCTATTTATAAATTTATTTTATATAAAATTCATTTCAGAAAATAGTGACTCGCATTTCTCTTTACGATCCCCTCTTTAATCCAGTTCCCAGTTAACCAAGTTCGCTTTTCATAACTTTTCTTTTTTTTAAATACAATTCATAAACACTGCGGCCGCTAAACGACGGCTTGTTCTTGACATGGTCAAAAAATATAGGTTCTATTTTAAAGTGTCTGTGTCTACTGTTCAAGGCACGTGTGGATACATGGTAGAGAAGTCTAGCAACTTCAGTCTAGTGTTGTATCTAGTGACACTGCTCTACGCAATAGTTTCCACAAATACACCACGCAGTGTGAACACACCGTAGAGCAATCTAGACACAAGTGTCGACATTTAGGTGTCTGCGTGTGTACGTAGCATAACATATACCTACCGTAGACACCAGGGCAGATACGGACAAAGACGAAGCAACTAATAAACACTAGCGAAATGAAGCTATTAAGAATGATACAAGGAAAAACATTCTATGACAGAGTACCAAATAAATAAATAAGAGAAATGTGTAACATACGAAATATTATATGCTTTATCAGCGACAGAACGAAGTACTGGAACAAACATGTCAACTGCATGGAAGAGAACAGACTAATAAGAAAGATTATGCTACGTACACACGAAGACACTTTAGTGTCTAGAGAAAGTCTATAGATCGAGTGTCGTCGTATGTACACCATTTAGAGCTGTGTCGCTAGATCGGACATTTGATAGCTAGACATCGCTGTCGCAAGTTGGTAGACCGCTGTGGGAACACTTGTTTTTCGGCGTGTCGAGACTCGAGCTAGGTGTACCGGCATGGTGGAAATTTATTGCCTAGAGCAGGGATGGCGAACCTTTTTCAATGTCCGTGCCACAAACTTA
>JABXWE010048081.1:0-19480 GCA_014611495.1 Limonius californicus
GGGGGGGGGGGGGAAACGGTAGTATGAATGTGAGAAAAAAATAGACTATTACTTAATAAGTAGTCACCTGTGTTCTCTTAGAATATTTAGTACGGTGGTTTGACATAATCCCAAGTCCCTCGCTGTGGCTCGTGTGCTTATATGAGGGTTAAAATTTACAAAAGCTAAAACATTTATTATTTGTTCCTCCGTTCGAGATCTACGACGTCTTCGATAAGCAGGAAGAAAAACTCTTCTGCCGGGATGGCGTCTATTTGGGTACTCCACCGCGTACACCCTACTAGCAACAGTTGCATTTCTCATGCACTCGAAATAAATTGCCAACATATCAAATGTTTCTTCATTTGTAAGAATCATATTCTTCTAATTGACAGAACGAAAAGCAGATAAATAATAAACAAAAACGCAACAATAGGTTTGTTCCAACACCGCGAGAAACCATTCATCGTACGGTAACGCGCACGTGCAATAGATAAAATGTAATGCATTTTAACTATTGCGCATGCGCGTTACCGTACGATGAACGGTTTCTCGCGGTGTTGGAACAAACCTAATATGAATACTTTTTAACATAATATAGAAGACATATTGTTTTATTTCCATGGCTTGCTATTTGTCTTGATGCAACAATTCATTCTTTTAACTTTGATAGCTAATATCTTCCGTTAGAGAAAAGCTATCAAGTCGCGGTTTTCGTTGGTCGTTTAAGATTTTATTTCTCTATTTTATCGTGTAAAAATATGCATACCATTACATTTAATTTTTTTTTGAAAAATCACGGTATCCGTTGATACTTTAGATTACGCCCTCTAGCGGCAACGGTAATATGAATATGAAACCAATTTAAATCACAGTCGATAGAACAGAAAGAGGCCTTTCCAACAAGCCTAAGAATGTTAAATTCTGTTAAAGCTAACCAGAGTTATAGACGTTTAGAGAAAACATAATTTGACGTCCCCCCACTACTTTATAATTGGAGATGGGACAAAAAGTGTAAAACAAAAAAACTAGGAATTTATAAAGGATTAAACTGAATATATTTTTAGTGCCCCTTAATATTACTAAATACGGAGAAAATTCCAATTTTCTCTTTACATATAGCTGTTACGCCACCTAGCGGATATTTTAGAAACTCAAAAATATTTTCCAGCGATTTTTCAGAGTCACTTTCCTTAAGGTATTTTGTTTTTCAAAGTTGTACCATTATTCGTTTCTGAGATATGGCCGGCAGCCGTTCTTAGTTGTTCACCCTGTACAATTGTGTGTGAAAAGTGGATGAAATGTGACCAGAGTGAAAAATGTTATTTAAAAATTTGTAATTTAGGTGTTTGTATTTAAATTATCAATTGTTACAAATTTTTACATCAAAATTTTCACTCTGATCAAGTTTCATCCACTGTTTACACTCAGCTGTACATTTTGCTCGACTGGAAATTAAGCTGGGACTATTAGTTTTCCAAAACAGTGAACTTGCATATTTACGAAAGTATATAGTGTATTCCAACTGTACTGCTCACCAGTGAAATTCTGGAAGCTATAAAATCGATTAAACGTTCTAATCCATCAACTGTGGGTTGAATTTTATTCTTGAACTGTAGGTAATAAAACATATTTTTCTTACAAAATCATCCTAATAAAGAGGTCCGTTAAATTGGTGAAACAACATTGGGATAAAATTCTAAAACAGGTGTAATAATTTTGTGCCCAGTTTACGTCAATTTGCGCCTTCAAACAACTTCGGATTTCTATACAGTGTGGAACAGCCAAATGGAATAAATTCGTTATCTCAATAATTGTGCGTATTTTTAAAAAACCCGGAAACACGTCAGTTTTAGATTATGAAATGACATAGTGCAACGTAAAAATGTCATCCCTAAATTCAACGACCTCCGCGTGACAGTTGCAACTCCCAAATTTTTATATTGGAAATAGGGGCTTGTGATACCTCATTTGAAAGGTCTTTTCTTTCTCTTTTCAAAAATGCTATGGTTATAAAATTTATTGCAAAAATTAACAGTAGAAATAATAAATTCATGTGATTGACGAAATTCGCTACAACACACTAAAAACTTAATGAGTAATAGCGTTTCGTTCTTGATAATAAGAAGGCAAGCAAAAAGAATTTCGGTGTCCTTTTTCGACAGTATCACCTAAAAAGAAGACGTTTCAACTTTTTTCATAGTTGGCGGTGTTAGTATTGTTGAAAACGCCGTAGCAACTTGCTGTGTGATTGTAACCGCATGACAATAATTGTCTGTGTTGTGCCTGTTGTTTGAGCATTTCATGATACATTTCCCGATTTGCCGCCTATATCCTAAGGGACAATTAGTAAAACTGAAAAGCAGTTTCGAGAACTTGGACATATACGGAGATAAAAAAAGAACCTTCCAATGTACTGAGTAATGATACCAAAGTAGATGTAATGCTTGAGTTTGAGGAAAACCCACATACTTCAAGTCGACAAGCAGCTGCAACATTGGATGTTAGCCATTCTTCGATTCTTCACGTATTAAAAGAAAATAAAATGCATCCCTATAAACTGATACCAACTCAGGAGCTCATGGAAGATGATGCTGATAGAAGAACGTATTTTTGTGAACAAATGATGGAAAGGTTAGATACGAATATCATCCAACTAGAAAACGTTTTGTTTTCTGACGAATACAGTTTTACACTTCACGGCCATGTTAATTGCCAAAACTGTCGCTACTGGTCTAAAGAAAATCCTCACTGGATGAAAGAGTTACATAGGTACGCAAAAACCGGAAAAGGTTAATGTTTGGGCAGGGATAATTGGAAACCATGTCATTGGTACCTTTTTCATTGATGGAAATTTGAAGGGAGGTAATTATTTAGTAGAGTGGAGGGGGCACCTTTGAACGTGGGGTAGGTTTGAACGATTCAAATTGCCCGCCTATAGAGAATGCAGTATTACTGATTTTTGTTATACGATGTTGGCCACGTGTGTGCTACCAGTGCGATGTTTGTCGGAGTTTGGTGACAGTGTTTTCAAGTTTATCGGAGAAATTCATGATTTTAATATTGAAACGCATGTGTATGTAATTTTGGTTGTAAAGATAGTACAAACAAAGTATTAAGAATAGAGTGTTGTTGTTGCTGTCCTGCAATTCGCAGGAGTTTTTCAAGGTATGTATTCGACAATCAGACCTGTAATTCTAAGCTTAAACTTTTAACGTGAGTGAATGTGAAGATTGTATCAGCGGGGCACATTTGAACATCATATTTGCTTCAAGCCCTATTATGTAGAATTAAAATTAACATTCAATGTGCATTTTTAGAAATGGTGCGTACGTACAAAAGGAAACATGCAGTAAATAAAGATGATATGATGAATGCCATACAAGCAGTGGAGGAAGGCATGAAACTTCGCATGGCTGCCGCAACATATGGCATTAAACATACGACATTATTTTATAGAATCAGAAAGAAACAAGAGCGAGAACGGGCAGAAGAAAATGGTGAAGCATATAATGATCTGCCGAATTACTCGAGTTTGTGTTCTACTGGCCAAGTATTTAACAAAACCGAGGAAGACCTGTTAGTGAGTTATATATCAAAATCTTCAAAAATAAATTACGGTTTAACATACACTCAAATTAGAATTTTGGCTTAGGACTACGCAAAAAGATTGAATAAAAGTAGATGCGCCAGTAAATGGAATGCCAACAAAATTGCTGGTATGGACTGGCTGCAATGTTTTAAAAAGAGGCACACAAATTTAGCATTGAGGAAACCCGAAAACACCAGCCTTAGCCGAGCCACTAGTTTCACAAAGGAAAACGTAGGGACATTTTTTGATAATTATGAACGCGCTCTAACAGCCCATGATTTCACCCCTAACAAGATATATAAATTGGATGAAACAGGCATTAGCACCGTTCTTCAAGCTCCGAATATTGTAACGCTGAAGGGAATCAAACAAGTTGGGCAGATAGTTTCAGCAGAAAGAGACACCCTGATCACTATGTGTGGATAATTAATACATTATGCTATGCCTCCGGTGTACATATTCCCAAGAGTCCGTTTTCATGACACAATGTTGAATGGAGCTCCCGCTGGAAGCTTAAGTTTAGCTAATTCGCCAAATTCTGGTTGGATGACAAAGGAACTATTTCTCAAAGTTCTTAATCACATGAAATGTCATACGCAATGTTCTTCTGAATCCCCTATCTTGATATTGATGGACAATCACGTAACTCACTGTTCCCTTGAAGCCGTGAAAATGGTATGGTGTTAGTTACTTTTCCTCCTCACACCTCACACCATCTTCAACCGCTGGATGTGGCAGTGTATTCGTCTTTTAAATCAAAACTAGCCGTTGTTATGAACGAATAGATGATAATGCACCCTGGTCGAGTAATTACCATACATGACCTAGCAGCCATTACAAACACTGCATACACTTCCTCATTTTCCATGAAAAATATTGTTGAAGGTTTTAAAAAAACAGGAACGTAGCCCCTAAACCGTCTTGTATTTTCGGATGAGGATTTTGATTGTGCTTTTGTTACCAACCGGCCACCACCTGAAAATAAACAACTCATTAGAAACTGAAGAAGTTGTTCCATCTATATCAACTCCAATAACACCTGAAATTATAAGACCGTTTCCAAGGCTTCTCCTAGAAAAAATATAAGGGCAAGACAAAAAATTAAGTCTCGAGTGCTAACAGAAACACCAGAAAAAACCAAATAGAACAACAAACTCTAGCAAGAGAACAGAAAAAAACGGAACTTTGAAGCAAATAAGGTGAAGAAAAAAAATTGTAAGACAACTAGCCCCACTGCCAAGATGAGTGTGAAGTTACCAGAGAGTGAAACTTCAGAATCCGATGAAGACGTCACTTATGCTAGCTCAGATGAGTCAAGAGGACTTTACAGCTATTTCAAAATATGAACAGAATGACTACATTTTAGTGAAATTTACAACAAAAAAGCTATGTAATTATTATGTAGGGCAGATCACTGAAATATTTGTTAGGGATTCCGAGTTTGAAGTTAAATTTTTTGAGAAGAATTAAGGGTAAAGGGACAACTTCAATTTTTCACTTTCCTGAAGCGGAGGATGTTTCAATAGTTCCCAGTGAACATGTTCTTTTCAAATTACATCCCAATAAACAATTCAGATTATACAAGTAAAACTCCCATTATTACTTTTTAAGATGTCATTAATAATATTTCTGCAATTAAAGTAATTCATGTGTTATTTCCTATTAAAAATGAACAAATCATTTTGGCTGTCACTGTACAACCTCCAGAACACAATCATTTGTTTATTTTTTAAATTTGATGAAAAATTACAATGTAACATAAAAATGAATAAATTTTTACCTTTTGAATATTGTATTTTTTCACGTATTTGTATGTTATTATACGTACTGTGACATTCTTTCAGTAATATTCTCTATTTTGATTTTTTTAAAATTAATTTCAGAGTATTTTACACGTTGTTCAAATGTGCCCCATGGTAGTTCAAAGCTGCCCCTATAAGGGGCAGCTTTGAACATTTTTTAAAGATATATAAAGTTTTATTTGCCTTGCATGTTCAATTAATTTCTTGGTGACTTTGATATAAAATATTACATTGCTAGATGTGCTAATGTTGTTTGCCATAGCTAAAATAAAAAGTTTATAACAAAGTACGTCGTAATACACCAAATAAGAAAAAACGTTCAAAGGTACCCCCTGCTCCCCTGCTGCTCCAAAATAATGTCGCGCCAAAAAGGCAAACCCACAAGTTTCAGCGAATGTGATATGGTTCCAGCAGGACGGAGTACCACCCCATTACGAACTCAATGTCCAGCAGTACCTCGACTTAATATTTCCAAATAGGTGGATAGGGAGGCGAGGATCTATAGAATGGCCAGCACGATCACCTGATCTTACGCTATTAGACTTCTTCCTATGGGAATATGTGAAAAGTATGGTATACAAAACTAAACCACGCGATCTAGCCGACTTAAGAAGAAGAATAACGCTTGCGATTAGGTCGGTCACGCCTCGGATGTTGATTAACGTTAGAAGACACTTTTATTTACGCTTGGGATGCTGCCAAGACGTTTGAGGCATGCATTTTGAACGTCTCCTACACTAATAAATCTCCTACACTAATAATTGATGTGTTCTTTATTTTATTACATTATCAAGAACGAAACGCTAGTAGTTATTAGGTTTTTAGTCTGTTGTAGCGAATTTCGTCTATCAGATGAATTTTTTTTTTTAATGTTAATGTTTGCAATACATTTATAACCATAGCATTTATGAATAGAGAATGAAAAGACCTTTTAAATGAGGTATGCACGATGTCATTTCATAATCTAAAACTGACGTGTCTCGGGATTTTTAAAAATATGTCAATCATTGAGATACTGAATTTATTCCATTTGGCTGTTCCACACGGTATTGCTTGCGTATTATTAAGAAAAAAGTAAATGTTTCACCAACTAAACGCTTTGGCTACAATTTTTAATTATAATTTGTTTTATTTTGTGAATACGTATATCAATTACTGAAAATGTTCCTAGTGTTATAAAGAGTGCGGACGACTGTTATTCAGTTCGTTTCTCAATCTTCCAATTTTTCATTACATTACATACAGAATTTGTAGAATAATTTAATATTTTGCGATATTTTATAACCACAGAATTAAACAATACATTCCTTTTCATCCTCGGGCAAGTAAATATAAATATTTAATTATTTAGAATACCCTTTATAATTATAGTTGGAAATTAAATGCCATGCTACAATGATAAATGAACTAAGAATTATTTTCACTTTAGTTAGTAAAATTTGAACATGCGGTAATAAATGAAAACACCAGCTGTGAATCAGCAAAATAGTATAAAATTCGTGCTCAAAGATTGTGGCAGTGATTGATCTGATAGTTAGAAGTCATAACAAAGGTTTTAATAATTTTATTCTCAATTTATTCAAATTATTATTTTGTTATCAAAAAATTTGAGGGATGAGTATTCAGGCAGGACTAGCTTTTCATTAAGGAATTAAAGTTTTTAATAACTTGACAAACAATTTTACAATTACATTGTTATGAAGTTGTGTTTTTTTGTTGAATGTTTACTTACATATGAGTAATGTTGTGCTCTCTAAGCTGCTTGTTATGCAGGTACTGCCGCAGATATTCTGATTTGTTTGTCACATAACTACAATTCTATTCACCATTTTGTGTTGGCATTCTATTTAATACATATAATCATATTAAAGCACCGAGGACTTATTTTAGAGGATAATTTGATATGATAGACCAACTTCTTTTATTGATAAATGAAACCTGGCGCTAACTTCTACTTTTTAAATATCAGCGGAAAACATAAATCCGTATTAAAACATTCTTACCTCTTTGAAAGCCCAACAAATAAGCTAGTAATTGTTTAATTCATATTGGTACATGGCTATCCGATCTTAAATTGGCTTCAAGAATTATTCCTAGGTACGTGTTTGATTATTTGTGCAATTTGATTCATTCATTGCCGAAAATTGGGTGAGTAGGGGAGAGTTCCCTTGACTCGAAATTTTTTTAAAATGTAGTTGTTTGTAATTTTCTATTTGACAATTAGGAGAAATTTAAATTTTAGAGCAAAAATAGAGCATCTACTAACACTTTTGTAACTTTAAATTTAAAAGAATTCATTCAATTCAATAACAGCTTACCTTGACATGGACAGCTGTGTCAATGAAATGGAGATTTTAACATAAATGACATTTTTAAATACAATACCGTCAAAACAAAGAATTAAAAGAAATTTCAAAACCATTTCCTACAAAAAAAATTAAATTCCCCATAATACCGCAAGACTGATGGGCCCAATTCTCTCAAAGTCGACACTGAAACCATTCTTCCTTGCTTTGACTATATTCTCCGTTACAAATTGGGTAGACAGAATTTTCTTTATTTTGATTTTGGTCGTGTTCTCCTTCGGCAGAATCTTCTTCTTTCTGATCTAACAATTCTTTATAATATTCTTCTAAATCGGCTGGTGACGGCGATTGGCCATGCAGGGACAATTGGGTGTCTGTGTCAGAATCAGTTATGGCAACTTTTACTGATTTTCTAGAAACCTTTTTTGATTTGTTGGCATTTTCTGTAATTGTTCTTCGAGATCTCTTACCTTTGCTTCGTTTTCTCATCTTTCCGTCGTTAGCTTTGATGAGCTCATTTTTTTGAGGAGTCTCTATTATGACACAGCATTTTCCTTCTCCGAGCAACTTGCGTTGTTTTCGCGGCATCGCCTTGGGATAAGGTCTAACAACCTGAGATGAAATTAGTCCCAGTTCTGCTCTTCCTTGTTTTGTAATGCAACTGCTGGGGGCAGGCGCATTTTGAGAATGGATTGGGGGGAACCCAGAGCTAGAAGAAGGAGTTGGGTCCAAATACGAATCAAAAGTTTTAGTTTCAACCATCTTGCCGTCAGTTTGAACGTGTCGTTCAGTAATGACTAAATTTTCGTTTTCTCGGTTAACTGGTTCTGGTCTGTCTGCGACCGAAGAACTTAAAAAGTCGGAAGCGGTAAACATATTCAAGTTAAATGGGTATATTCCTGATTTTTCGAAGCTTTTGCAGATATTGATTATTTTAAGTGGCTCACTAAATGCAGCGTTAACAAATTCTGCAACTTCATAAATTGTTACCGTTTTCCTGGGTTCGATATTAACCAATTATTCAAAGACACTTTGTACCTTGTCTTAAAGGAACCATATACCGCCACGTCAAGCGCCTGCATTCTGTGACTGCAGTGGCGGGGCAGCCTTAAAATAATTATGCTATTCTCTCTTGCAAAATCAACCACTTGTACTCGTATATTGGCATGGGTTATAATCAAAGCTTTTTTTCTCAGTTGTGGGTTGCACAAAAGTTACAAAGTGTTTCAGACACTTATGAATATTTCTTCTGTAATCCAACCCGCTGGATTCGACGTCCCTTAGGAGTCCGCAGGGGCACCCTTCAGCGTGTTGTCTTTAAAATAAACTCGTGGAAACGCAAACACAGGTGGCACTGTTCCTCCTGATACATTTATAAAGAACAGTATGGTAACAAGCGTTCCCCTCTCAACCGATCCAATTTGGCCTACTTGTTTAGAACCCCGTACTGCTATTACTTTGGGTGGCTTGGTAACAGTCATTCAGCCCGTTTCATCAATATTCCAAACCATATTTGGAGCAAATTTATGTTTTTGGTAAAGTCTTTTCCAAATTTGAAAAAAACGTTGTTGTGTTTGACTGATTAATACTTGAGGCACGACTTAAAGATGTGCTTTCCGATTGACGAAGCGATAATTCAGCATTTCGCTTCATAAAACCATGGAGCCATTGAATACCACCCTTTGCAGATTTGATCCATTCCGGTGGAGTGGTATTTTATTCGATAGAGCAAATTGGTACGCAAATTCTCTCGTTTGGATTGTCAAACCATGACACATTTTGGATGCAGTTTTAAGATAAGAAGCCAATAATTGTTCCAGTTCTGTGGTGAAGGTTTTTCTATTTCTAATGTTTCTTTTATAACTAAATTCATCGTCAGGGGCATTTTTTGCTTTCTTAACAAGCAAAGCTAACAAAGATTTGGAGATTCCAGTATTCTTGGCAACGCTTCAGATAGAAACGTTTTGACTAACAACTGTGTCCAAGGCATCACGAATTTCTTCGTCAGACTTTCTAATTCTTTTAGCCATATCCCGCGATCTCTAAAGAAAGAAAATAAACTTTATTTTAAAAACATACCCTTTTAGAGAGAAAGTTGGAAATGCTTTCCATGAATCGGACGTCCGATTCACTGAAACCGTATGTGTCCAGTTCATGGGACACTTTACTTTAAATATATATATTTTTAATAATTAACACTACAATCTGTCACAAATAGACAGTCAATAGTTTATTTAATAATCGTAAGGAGATGAGAGGCGTGAATGTTAAGCATCCAGTGATGGTTCAGCTACATTAAACTTAAACTAGATTAACAAAATCAGTCTAATTAAAACTACTAAGTCACTTCACTGCAGTTTTATTCAAATCTGTTTATGAGATCTAGAGGTTTAAATCGTTTTAAGCGAGGTTGAATTTTGTTTTTGTCCCAGGCGTAAGTCTAACTAACTTACCTTGGTAGGAATCAAAACAGTTTGGGAACTCGCAAGAGAGGCTATGGCCCTTAACGGGCTGATAACAGCCAGGGAGTAAGTAAGTAAGTAAGAACTTCGTCGTTTCTATCTAATAAGCACTCCACTAGGATGTTTCGGTGACCGCTAATCCGGTCTTGATATCGCGCGCTAAACCGTTGTATTTCTTCATTAACTGCAGGAACGGCGAGCTCGCGCCTGATAGATTCGTTAGGGACGTACCACGGTGTGTTTACGATGGTTCTGAGTACTTTGGATTCGAATCTCCTTAGGATTTCGAATTAGATATTTTAGCGGTATCCCAGAGTTGGATTCCGTACGTCCATATCGGTTTAATCATAGTTTTATAAAGAAGTAACTTGCTCTTCAAAGATAGTTGCGATTGACGCCCTATCAGGCAGTACATTTTCTGTAGCTTCAAGCCCATTTGCTTGCGTTTTGCCCATATGTGGGTTCTCCAGGTGAATACCGAGATGCTTAGCGCTTTCAGCTAGCGGAATCTGTTGGTTGTTAAGCATCAGGGATGAGCAATTACCTCTCCTTAAGGTGAATGTTACTTGGACTGATTTACTGTCACTTATTTGAATGCGCCACTTTTGACACCATTGCTGTATTTTATCTAGGTGGGCTTGTAGAAGTTGGGTTGCTAGGTTAGGGTCGGTGTGTGATGTCAGTATGGCCGTATCGTCGGCGAATGTAGCGGTCATACTCGTTGTTGCAGTCGGGAGATCCGCCGTAAATAACAGGTACAGGAGTAGGCCTAATACGCTCCCCTGGGAAACACCCGAGTTTATGGGGTAAAGAGGTGACAATTCGCTGCCATATCTGGTGTGAAAGTGTCGGTTGGATAAGTATGATCTTAAAAGTTCGAAGTAGTCTGTAGGTAGGGAAATCTTGATTTTACAAAGCAGACCGTTAATCCAGACCTTATCGAAGGTTTGGGCGATATCCAGGAATACAGCAGCCAGTACCTGCGGTCTTCGAAATCTTTGGTAATTTTGTCCACAACCCGGTGAATTTGTTCAATTGTTGCATGGTTTTTCCGGAAACCAAATTGGTGGTCAGGGATGAGGTGGTTGTCCATGAAAATTGGGTGTAACTTAGTCTATAGCATTTTTTCGAACACGTTTGACAAAACCGGTAATAAGGTGATCGGTCTGTATGATGCTGGTTGATCAGATGGTTTGCCGGGCTTTGGAATTAATATAATTAGGTACTGCGATTTTTCATTGTGCTCGAAAGTGTCTAAGCCTTAATATTGCATAGAATAAGTATGTTATGTATTGGAAGCCTTTTTGAACTTTAAATATAACCTTAAACTTTCATTTAATTCTTTTATTTTTAAATTTAAATGGGTTAACATACCTGCTTAAACTCTATAAAATGAAGAATATCGTGATATGAATTTTTTTAAGCAATCTTGTCAAATAAGTGAGTTATTCACTTATTTAAACTAGGTAAATATTTACTTTTCATACCAAATTTATGCAACTGACCTTACCGCAACAAGCGGCTCGCCCAGGTAGGTAAGTGAAATCACTGCTATAATAGAGAAAGAACCCTAGGAGTAGGTGTAGAACGCAAAAATAGAAGGTATGATATTGCAGTTAGCTATAAAACTTGAATGTCCATTTCAGAGGCTGTCCATTTCAAGGCAACTCTCCCCTACAGGCTGTAAGTTGCAAATGAAAATTATGTAATTTCATCAACTTCAGTGTAAATCATTTACATTTTGAAAGTACCCGTGATAAGTTTGCCTGTTACGAAAGTTCAGTTTTCAGTTCTTTTCAGCAGTGGCGGCTTGTACTAAAGGGCACAAGGGCACGTGCCCACCCAACCACCAAGATAAACACAGAAAGAAATTCGCATGTAATTCAGTGCATTATTTTAATGTCATTATTTTAATGATGGTATCAAATTTTCCTTCAGCACCAGCGGCTAACACGCTCAAAACTATGTTCCGGGGAACGCTCTGATTTGTACCTATGTAGGGGTGATTCGGTTGCCTATCTTCGCTATACGCGATATACCAGGCGAATGGGGCACCGAGCACATTGTTCCCGATTTGCAGTCAACGTTTGAATTTGGACTTTGGAGCACTGTTTTCGCGCAATCGCGCGTTTGAATTCAAAGACGAAAGTGACGTTTTTTCAATGATGGAAGTTAATCGTGTGCAAAAAGATCGACTGAACGCATTGGCGGTCCTATCAATAGAAAAGAAGTTCGTCCAGTCTATCTTGGATTTTGACAACAAAGTCTTAGACGTCTTTTCCAGCATGAAAAATAGGAGAATGGATTTTATGTACAAAAAATAGGTAAGTTTTTTCTTGTGCCCACCCTTTTTCTTAACTCACGAGCCGCCATTGCTTTTCAGTTCGCTCGCACGTATATTGTCGTATAAGATAGAGATTATCTTCAACGGAAATTTTACAATAGTGTTCATTTATGTAGAATTCAGACAGAATTGTATCTTGAAATGTGTAAGATTTCATTATTTAGAAGACACTAATAATACAATATGTTTTTAAATTTTCCTGCCTTCTATATCTAAGTTATTGGGTCCTAAAGTCTTAAATTTAGTTTACAACCCAACTGCCTTTATGAGTATTTTTAATTAAAATGTGCCGTAATTTGCTTTAAAAATTGTTTTAAATATTTTAACAACATTTTTGAGCACACAATATTTCAGCCATTATCTGATAAAAAATCTTTGAGAAGATTAGGAAATGTACAAATTATACTTATTTGATTTATGATATAAACTAATTGAGAACTTATTTAATCGGCGATTTATCATGTAATATTTCAAAAACGATACCATCCAAATCACGTCCTTTATTACTCTAAGATGTTTTAATAAGATTGAATCTCATTCACATGTAATTGCTTAAAAATACAATTTTTGAAATGCCATTCTTGCAATAGTAACAGTAAATCTCATTACAATGAAGATTGGGATAAAAATGAAAGTGCAAAAGATTGCAGATGGCACTAATTAATCCGATTTAGATTTTTTGCCGGGGTTTAAACCTTCTAGACTCTAGAGGATAGAATATAAAGGGTCAAGCTCTTTGTGCGTAGTTTGTGGTCTTTGTTTACAACCTCAACCAATTTGCATTTGACGTGTTGACATTACTGAAGTAATGTATACAAGGGAACTCCATTCGCACAGTAAATATAGCTCCAGTTTTTTTTTAATAAAAATGGGTGCGACTGCAACTCTGCATCATATAAAGTTACTAAATTACATTTTCAATTCAAACAAAGTTATGTTTGCTGATTTAGAAAAATAAACATGCTCATACCCCCTTTACCTGATTGATTCCTTTCGTTTCTACCGAAGACAAATTATAATTAGCTTGAATGGTTAATTGCTACAGAAATACTTTAAAACAGTAATTGTTTTAAAATGTCTCTTCTCCTTTTGTGCTGTGGATGTCTTTAAAATCATATCATCGAATTTTTCACATCTCCTGTAATTAAATTATATTATAGTATAGACAAATATACATACTATATTCACTTGTGATTGATGATCGGTTTCTGTGGTGAATGGTGTTTCGTAATATTCCAATAGCAGCGATATTAATCGCTCATCGCTATTTAACTTTAGCTTTCGCACAAAATGTTTGACAGTAATTGGAATTTCTTATAAAAAGGTATCTAAAGAAGATAATTTCGCGAAGTAATGGCGTCTGTCATTTACATCGTTACTGTAAAATTTAGGAATATCATAAAGCCAACAAAAATGTTAACGGAGAGAAATATTTCTAATTAAAAAAATTACCGTAAACTGATAAAACCTGTGCTAGGATACTTTTGCAAAAATATTCAATGGATTTTTATAAACAGCGAATTAATCACTTTAATATGAATTTAAAAAGGGTGTTACAAAATTGTTAAAGGTTAAAGGATGAAGTTGGTGTTTGAGCACGTTGAACTTTTACGAGCGGTTGTTTGGCAAACCTGCATTTGAAGTTCAGTTTACATCTCGTGTTTAGACATATTTTCCGTTGTTATACATTATACGATAAACAAAAAATGGACACATTTTATTCATAAGAATATATATCGCATTGCTGACAGTTCCAAAATTGTATATGTGGAAATATCTTTCTAGTGACTGCTGTTGGTGGCAATGAGTACCAGTATCAAAATAATCCAAACATCAATGTAATCATAAAAAAGATGCAGGAAAGATTGAAAAGGGACATAACCTTACTTTTAAAAAATATTAGAATGTTAAAATCACATGTATATATAATATGATTTTAGAATCTTCAAATTCAATTCACATGTTTATACGTATTATTACATAATTATTATACAGCGTGAGGTAGACCATTCGTAACGGTTGTTTTTTTTTCGAAAACAATTAATCGTAGAGATTTCGGGCAAAATGTTTTATTACAAAAGCCTTAATGAAGAATCGAATGGTGATATTGGGATTCCCCGGCATAGTCGGCGATCTCCAGAATGTCGAGACCTCCAGAATTTCAAATAGCACGATGGTCGAAAATCGTATCGTTAAGAAGGTCTTTAAAAAATAAGCAAGTTAGGACGAGCAATACTATTAGTCCCACCCCTTCTGAGGAATATTCGATTGAAGAATTAAGTAATTCTACAATGACTAACTGTTATTTAACTTTAGTTTAAGAAATATATAAAATCTAAGGTAGGCTATGTCACAATAATTGTTCAAACTGCCTTCCGTCTACTTCTAAACACTGTCGAGCTCTTCTAGTCACACTATCAGTAGTTCCAAATATTTCTTCAGCAGTTAATGACCGGCGGGCATGACGGATTCTTAGCTTTATATGATCTCTCGTTGCAGGCTTTTCTACATAAACAATATCTTTCATACGGCTTCAAAGAAACAATTCACAGCTGTACAATCGGGTGACTTTCGAGGCCAATCGACTACGTATTCTCTGCCAATCCAAAATGGGGATAAGTTGATCCATCGTATTCCTGGCAACCAATGAGAAATGAGCTGGGCAGCCGCCTTGCTGAAACAACGCATCGCAAGAAAAACATTTTCCTTAAGTCAATCAAGTTGTCCGAAAAAATCAGTACACCTCCTCCCATTATGTCTCACTTCAAAAAAACAGAGGTCTATGATTTCTTCTCCAAGTACACCACACCCTGTATTAAACTTCAAATATGTTGATTGTCAATGATTCGCAGCCAATGAGGGTTTGTCGGCGACCAGTAATGAGCATTGTGGATGTTAACTTCTCCAGTGCTTTTAAACATAGTCTCGTAGGTCCATAAGTCTGTGCGGGGAACGTGAAGGCCCCTATTTAAAAACCAGTGCAGAAAAGGATTCGAGTTTGAAAATCATTTTCATTTAACTCTTGGTGCAGATTGATCTGGCATGGATGAAAGGTATGAGGGATTGACGGGCACGCTGAGGATGTCTTTTAACATAAACTTTTTAAGCAACTCCATATTTTTGTCGACATTCTCCTAATACCATTAATATGTCGAAAGATTCTAAAAAATTCGAAAACGTATTAGTCCTATTTCTGATCGTACACAACGAAAAATCACAAGTTAACTCAATATAGGTTAATAATGAAATTATTAAATGAAATTGAATTTGAATTGAATTGAAATGAAATTAGTAAATGTCAAACCGAAATTTGCCCATAGATAGCCCTAGCTGTCAATGTAGTTACCGTCAAACCGCGTCATTGGCGCCATTTTCTTGTTTTGAGATCTGACTAACAATTTCAACTCACAACAATACAAATTTCATACAACCGCATAGTTTTTAATAGCGTTGAACATGTCGAGTTTTGTGCCTGGAAACTACGATTTGCGGACAGCATTGATTTTCTGTTACCATTTGAAGAAAACTACTGCAGAATCGCATCGACTGCTTGTAGAAGCTTACGGTGAGCATGCTGTTGGTAAATCACAGTGCTTTGAGTGGTTTTAAAAAGTAGCGATTTTGACATGAGAAACGAAGAACATGGGAGACCACAGAAAAAGTTTGAAGACAACGAAATGCAAGCACTGTTGGATGAGGATGACGCTCGAACGCAACAACAACTCGCGGATCAATTAAATGTGATACTAGAAGCCATCTCCATACGTTTGAAAGCCATGGGAAAGATCCAGAAGATGGAAAAATGGGTTCCACATGAACTGAATGAAAGACAGCAGGAAAACCGGAAAACCATTTACGAAATGCTGCTCGCCACGTACAGAAGAAAGTCATTTATTCATTGAATTGTGACTGGCGATGAAAAGTGGATATATTTCGAGAATCCTAAGCGTATAAGATCATGGGTAACTCCAGGCGAACCATCGATATTGACTGCAAGGTGAAATCGCTATGGACGGAAGACAATGCTCTGTGTTTGGTGGGATCAGAAGGGTGTGATCTATTATGAGCTGTTAAAACCTGGCGAAACCGTTAATACTGAACGCTACCGACAACAAATGATCGATTTAAGCCAAGCTTTGTGTGAAAAACAACCAGAATATCAAAAAGGCAACTCAAAGTGATTTTGCTTCATGATAATGCACCATCCCACACAGCAAAACCGGTCAAGGAAACGATTGAGGCGTTTAGTTGGGAAATACTTTCGCATGCGGCTTACTCACCAAACTTGGCTCCGTCCCATTACTACTTATTTGCGTCGATGGGACACGCACTTGCTAAGCAGCGCTTCACTTCTTACGAAAAGGGCTCGATGATTGGTTTGCCTCAAAAGAGCATCATGTTTTTTTGGCGTGGCATCCACAAATTGTCAGAGAGATGGGAAAAATGTATAGCTAGCGATGGGCAATACTTCGAATAAAATATTTTGTTTTATTTTCATACAATAGACCTGTATTTTCTATACAAGAATTTCTGTTTCATATTTACATACCCAAGTAGACTGATCAATACAAACAAACTAGTAGGTACATCACTCAGTTAACATAAGACAACTGCCTAGACGTACATGTTTTCTGAGTTTTCCTCAGAAGGGGTGGGGGTAATAAGATTGTCTGTTCTACAAACTTGCTTATTTTTTAAAGACCTCTTCAATGATATCACTTTCGACATCCCGAGCTATTTGAAATTCTAGAGTTCTCGACATTCTGGAGCAAACGCTTCAAGATGTCAATTTTGCCGGGGAACGCCAATATCACCATTCGATTCTTTATTAAGGATTACAAAATTTTGTGTGAACTCTGTACGATTAACTATTTTCGAAAAAAGCTACTGATGCGAGTGGTCTACCTCACATTACTTTTGATTGAACTTCGTAGGAATATTAATTTAGCTTTCGGTTGGTGCATTATTAAAACACTTCCTTAATAATAAAAGACGTCAGTGTTAACGCATAAGATTAACAAACTTTATACATATTAAATAGAGTCCGGCTCACTAATTAGAGCATTCCTTAAATCGGACAATCTAGTAGTTTGGTCACTGCTATAATTCGGACAGTTTTGCGCCATTTAACTTTAACATCCGGATACATTCGAATATAGCTCAAAAATGTATGATCAAGAACATAAAATGTTGTCGATGAGAACAATTTGCAACAAAAAGCTCTTCTCTTAAAGCCTGTTTGACCTGAAATTTTGCACAAAATTTATCTGTAAACTTATGTTAAAATATATAACACCGTTGGATATATAGAATTCATAAGTAAATTTATGCTACATTTTCACGTAAATTATTTACAACATGTTCTAAAATTCGAAGTAAATATGCGTTAAAAACTGCGCGCATGTGACTAAATCAACCGGATATACAGCGCATGATAAAAAAATTCTAGGAATGAGATGGATATTAATGTTACTAGGATCGTGCCTGGTTTGTTGTTTTGTGTCGGTTATCTAAGGCTCTCGCCAATTTTATCTAATTTCAAACACGTCCTCGTATTCACGATAGTACCAACTTCCTCATAAAAGCAAAACGGCAAATACAGGGTATCCTCAAAATCATATGAATTTTCACAAAAAATGCTATTAAATATTCATATAAGCGTCGCTCTTCTTAAAACTGATTTATACAATGAGCCCAATAATGTGATTATTACAAAAACTTATTTTAATAAATTTTGTTATATATCTATAATTGTTTTTGCAAAGTTGGTTGCATCTTCAATTCCACCGTTTAATAATTACCTAGGCACGTACCATAAACCAACAGTGAGGGATATCAAAACCCGATACGAAGAAAATTCAATTCTGAAGACTCCAAACAAAAAAAGAACAAGGATTAAACTAAAATAGGGTGATGTGGGAAGATCTTTAGTTACATCCAACATATGGAACAAAACAAATGTGCGCACAGGAGAACCCATACAGAATTGGTAGGAAAGAGAAACAATCATAGTAAATAGATAGAATATTCCTCGAGTGAGAACAGTTTTTCTGTTAAGAATTCTTAAGACAAAACTGCAAGAAAAAATTTGCTCCGCAGCTTAGTTTTCTTGTACGATGGTGTTCAAGTTCATACCTTTAGTGCAGAATTGTAGCCAAATGGTTATGAGAAATTAAGTAAAACATGTACTTGCTTAATGAAGAAACTTACATTAGTTCAAAACCGCTAATTTTCATTGAATTAGCAATTTAGTTCTTCGTTTGGAAGTACTGTTAAAAATCGTACTTTTGGTAAAAGTACAATTTGACAACAATGCAGGTGCATGGGTACTGTGATAACAGTTTCGAATATCTGTTGTTTACGGTTTGACACGTGTGTCAAGTAAATCAATTTTTAATTGACATTAAGAATTGTGCATTAAATTCGCCTTTAATTCGTGTTATTCAGTTCACTTGTGTCTTGACCATCATTAGGGCGTATGCTATAAACGCGCACGTGGATATAATTTGGATTCTTGCGGAATGTGAGGGAAACTGCAATGAGGCTGCTAGGGTTTACGCTCTGCGTTTTCCTAATGGAAGACATCCAAGCCACGTAGTAATTCGAGCTGCAAATCACAAGTAGCTTCAACAGTGTTGCCAAGTTTCAGATTATTTAACTGGCTCTTATGAGGAAACTCAACGCGATAGAAAGTTCCTGTTTGCATTTTTGAGGTCTATATCGGTAGTAGAAAAAGTTTACCTGAAGCTTTTAAGGCACTTTAGGGACACCCTGTATATATATATATATATATATATATATATATATTGCTGTATAAAGCCCCTACGTTGAAGATGCCTTAAATTTGCTCTGGTGAAAATAGCTTTCGCAGTAATGATAATTTTCTCCCTACGTTTATTGTGATAATGATTGTAATCAGTCAAATAAAGGAAATTTCCCTGTATATACAAAATTACAAATCTAAAGCAAAATTCACTTTAAATAAACACCATAGA
>JABXWE010048082.1:0-11022 GCA_014611495.1 Limonius californicus
AGTCATAATCATTTATATTTTAATAAATTTACTACAGCTAGTTTTACAATGGGCCGAATATGGCCTAAGCGCAGACAGATGCTTGGGAAATTGCATCCTAGATCTCGCCCATTTAAAACAATTGCCAATATTATTAACCTTCAAATTATTTCTTCAAAATAATAGTAGAAAAACAATATTACCGCCAAGCTAATCATAGTCTATTTATATTGCAATCTTTCTGATATGCAAAGTGTTGATTAGCATTTGAGACTTACGATTTTACTACACAAAGTTGAAGTTTTGTAAATATTGGTTCTTCTAGATATTTATTAGTAAAATACTGTACAGGTAATTTGCATTAAGCAATAAAAACTTCATGTTATAATGCATGATACACCATTTTAAATAAAATTCGTTTCAACATTAATCAAATTAATAGTGGCCGCTCTTGATTTTCATAACGGCAAACAATTACTGTTATATTAATAATAGACTCAGTCATGATAAAATCACATAAATTTTGTGTGGGTAACATTTGTTAACTCGCTAATAGATTTGTATTACTATTTTACTTAAATAGAACGAAACTGGTGAGAAGGACTAGAATCGAATCAAGCACAAATGTAAGTTTGTGTTTTTTAAAATAATCGTTAGTACATTATGCGTTAATAGTGCATCTACAGTGGAACCTCGCATAACGAGCAAAATAAATTGTAAAAAAATAACTCGCTTAACGAGCGACGTTTCGCATAACGAGTGACGTGGATAGGGGAATCCCCGAATTGTGCGATAGAACTTTCCCTGTCATTGCTACATCAGTCTGTGTGTAGAACTCGTTCCGCTAGCATCTTAGTGTCGCGTGGGATCCCACATTTTTCCAAACTTGTGTTCAGACATTATTTGTGGTTTTTTTGTGCAAAGTTTAATAACCCTTGTAAAAATGTCTCAGAAGAAAAAGCCGCAAGAGAGCAGCTATAAGAGACTAAAAATAACCTTAAAAATAAAACGTGAAATCATTGATAAGCGAGAACGAGGTGTGAGCGTGGCTGATTTAGCACGCATATACAATCGGCCTACATCAACCATTTACACTATCCTCAAGAACAAGGACACGATTAAGGAGGTAGATGCTTCAAAGGGGGTGACAAGAATATCTATGCAACGGTTACGTATTCTTGACGATGTTAAAAGGTTGCTTCTCATATGGATAAACAAAAAGCAATTGCAAGCCGACACTATTAACGAAAGCATCATTTGTGAGAAGGCGAAAGTGATTTTCGCCGACCTCGTTAAGACGACGCCAGGATCATCAACGGCCGGAGACGAAGTATTTAAGGCAAGTCATGGGTGGTTTGAGAAGTTTAAGAGAAGAACAGGCATCCACAGCGTTGTGAGGCACGGTGAAGCAGCAAGCTCCGATACAAAGGCAGCAGAGGATTTCATCGCCGACTTCAAGAAGCTTGTTGATTCTGAGGGTTACCTGCCGCAACAAGTTTTTAAGACGGGTCTCTTCTGGAAAAAGATGCCGAAGGGAACCTATATAACAACAGAAGCGAATGCATTGCCTAGACACAAGCCAATGAAAGACCGTTTCATGCTGCTATTTTGTGCCAATGCAAGCGGTGATTTAAAAATTAGTCCGCTGCTTGTTTACCATTCTGAAACTCCACGAGCATTCAAGAAGTATAAAGTTCAGAAGAGCAAGCTAAATGTGATGTGGAGATCCAACAACAAGGCTTGGGTGACACGCGTCATTTTTACTGATTGGATTAGTGAAGTGTTTGGTCCTTCTGTGAAAAAATATTTGCTTGAGATGAATCTGCCACTCCATGTCTTGCTTGTTATGGCGCACCTGCCCATCCTCCAGGCCTACAAAATGACCTCCTTGAAGAATACAATTTCATCAAGATTCAGTTTCTGCCTCCCAACACCACTCCGTTACTCCAGCCTATGGATCAGCAGGTTATTTCTAATTTTAAAAAACTCGACACTAAAGCACTCTTTGAGCGTTGTTTTGAGGTGACTGAAGGGACCAACCTCACTCTCACAGAATTTTGGAAATATCACTTCCACATTGTTGCCTGCCTCAAGATGATCGAAAAGGCGTGGGAAGGAGTTACCAAGAGAACTCTCACTTCTGCTTGGAAGAAGCTTTGGCCAGAGAGCGTTGTCGAATGTGACGTTGCGGGGTTTGAGACAGTATCTGAGGACCCTGTAGTCAATGAGATTGTGTCTCTGGTCAACATCTTGGGGCTGGAGGTGGATAACAACGATATCGATGAGCTTGTAGAAGAGCACAGCCAAGAGCTGACCACTGAAGAGGTGATGGAGTTGCATTGCGTTTCACAGCAAGAAGATGTTGAGGACAGTTTGTCAGTGGATGAGGAGGAGGAGGTAACAGCAAAGCAACAATCTTTAGGCGAAATAAGAGAAATGCTGAAAGCATGGGAAACTGTTGCATCGTACATTGAGAAGCATCACCCTAATAAGGAGGTGGCTATGCGCGCTACAAATTTATTCAATGATAATACGGTGTCGCATTTTTACCAAATTTTGAAGTGTCGGCAAAAACAAATGTCTCTAGACAGTTTTCTAGTAAAAAGGAATTAGGTATGTTACTAATTATTTCGATTTTTTTGTTTTCTGCAAATTGAATTCTCATTCTAGGTTGGTTCATTCCGCGATAGAAGAAAAATGACGTTGAATAACGCTCCTTAATAATTCATATGTATTTTTCTTTGAATAAACGTTACACATAATGTTGTTTTTAATTATTTTTTTCGGCATGGAACGCATTATCGTATTTTACATTAATTTATATGGTAAAAATTGTTTCTCTTAACGAGTGTTTCGCATTACGAGTAAGACTCCAGAACGAATTATGCTCGTTATGCGAGGTTCCACTGTAAATCAATTTAAAAATTATACGTTACAGGAAATTTACTACTTATGGTAAATTAATCAATACAGCCAATTCAATTATTAGATTTGACTTTAATGTTTCTTTGTTGCAATTCTAATTCATATCAGAGGGGAATCAAACAGTACAGAAAGATTTACATTTGTAGAAGGATTACTGTTTTTCAATAGACAAAGGTAGAGTTGGGCTAGGTTGCTTGAACTACGAGTTCACCAGAAATTACACCCATATTATACATTCTCTAGGGTCACATGAAGTGCACGAACAGATTAAGAAATTCATTAATAATTCCATTTTTTAACTCAGTGTAATCTTTTTTATAAACGTGTATTTAAAATTACTCATTTTGACATGCTTGTAGCATAACTAAGAAACCTTAGGTCATGTTGGTATGAATCTTCTAACTCAGGACAACCCCAGAAATACATATTTTGCTAGAAATCACACTGAAGGTCATCCTACTTATGCTTTAGCTAAAAGTAATGTAGACATTTTACCTCTGTTGGCAAACCAAATGTGAATGATTGCTGGAATGGCCATGAACCTGAAGACAGTACCTGAATACTGAAATCAATATCTAATGGTTCGTTTGAATTATTGAGATGTGTTCGGAATTGTTCATTTAGATCTTTTGATACTCCAATATCCTGAAAAATTCATTAACATAAAAAGTGAAAATCTGACACAAAAACACACTGCGGATGGTTTTCCTTTATTTATAAAAGACCTATTTTATTATGTTTAAAAAACTTACTTGTAATCAATTAGACTATTCGATTTACAAAAATATTTTAATACATAGGAAACCAACTAACCTGGAACATTCTTTGCAGTTTGGATGTGTATTCAAAGCCACAAGCCTGTTTTAACTTCGAGATCATGGAGGCTTCTGCATCATCACTTGCAGACATATGCTGCACAAGTCGCTTTGCAAGCATTTTACTATAGAACTTTTGGAACACATCTTTATCTTCGATGTACTTGAACACAACCATCTGAAATAATTATTACCAAATTATTGAATTAGCTACGAAATTCAATTTAATATAACTTAAATTACTCAATTGAAGAGTTTATACAAACTGGGCTTTCTTTGTATTATTATGTAACGTTTTAATTTCACATCCTCAACATTTCTTAAGAGTAATACACATTAGTTCAAATTAACATTATCATTCAACAATAAACATATTTGTGCAGAATAATACACTAGAAGCTCATTACATGACCCTAGGACACTACTCCGCAACCGGTGTGCCACGGCACACTGGTGTGCCTTGAGCCGACACAGGTGTGACGCGGTCAAATAAGACAATATTCTAAATAAATAATTTTCCAACGCCATAGAACAAAGAATAATGACCCTTCGGCGTGCCGAGACTCATGCGCATGTGTTATCCCCACTTTTCGGAATCCTCCCGCAGGAATTTCGACTGTCTGCAGAGACCTTTTAGTCATGCTACGTCGCATTCATTTGTGCGGCAGTATTTATCATTCATTACTATTAGTTGTGTTGCTGAATTGTGTATGGTTAGCGTTCTTAGTGTGATTCATATTTAGTTTTATACCCTTTAAATATGGATAAATTTTTACGTGGAAAAGATTCGTCTTCACGTACAGATGATGAACAACCCAGCACAAGTGTTGCAAAAAAACCAAAGAAGATTGTGAAAAGGAAGTACAACGAAGACTACATTCAATATGGATTCTCATGGTGTGGGGACGAAACGGCTCCAAAGCCACAATGCATCATTTGCGGCGAACAGCTATCAAACGAGGCAATGGCACCCAGTAAACTAAATCGCCATCTAAATTCAAACCATCCCAGTTACGCCAAAAAGAACAAACATTATTTTCAGGTGCACTTAGAACAAAATCAAAAACAGAAGCAATTTATGAAATCGCCATTACGGTTTCTGAAAAGGCCTTAGTAGCTAGCTACCATGTTGCAAAATTAATTGCACATCAGAAAAAACCACATAGTATCGGCGAAACACTTATTAAACCAGCATGCATGGAAATTGTTCGACTTTATGCTTGGGCCCAGTGCAGTTAAGGAAGTGAATAAAGTTTTGCTGTCTGCCGATACTGTTAAAAGACGTATTCACGACATGTCAAGCGATATTTTAGGAACATTGATTAGAAAACTGATATTGGCTGAAAAATTTGCGCTTCAAATCGACGAATCAACCGATACTAAAAATAAAGCACAACTGATAACTATTGTACGTTTCGTGGACGAGGACTTTATTAAAGAACATTATTTATTTTGTAAGGGAGTTCCAGAGCGAACTACCGGGGAAGAAATTTTCCAAGTAACCGATGATTTCTTCCAAATACATAATATTCAATGGAGCAATTGCATTGCTGTTTGTACGGATGGCGCTGCGGCGATGACGGGTAGTAAAAAAGGTTTTGCCTCTTGTGTAAAACAAAAAAATCCGATAATACAATTTATACACTGCTGCATACATCGAGAAGCCTTGATTGGTCAAGAATTTGCCAGAGGAACTTTTGAACACAATGAATGAATGCATTAAAATCATAAACATAATTAAATCGAGAGCTCTAAATTCGCGAATCTTTGGAATACTCTGTGCTGAAATGGGAGCCGAATATGAATCCTTACTGTTTTATACTGAAGTTCGTTGGCTATCCCGAGGCAAAGTATTGGCTAGATTGTTTGAGCTTCGCTACGAGGTGCGTGAGTTTCTTTTAAATCAAAATATGCCCGAACTATACCAACACCTTGATGATGATTACTGGATAGACAAACTTGCATACATGGCTGATATATTCGAACATCTGAATGAACTTAATAAAAAAATGCAAGGGCGGGATGAGAATATATTGACGTGCTCCGACAAATTACAGGGGTTCAAAAAAAAACTCGAACTTTGGCAGGAAGAGTTGCAAAAAGAATGTTTAAAAATGTACCAAAGGACCGACCATAGTACGTTTGAAAACAAGCAAAAAATTGTGGATCTGGCTCAACAACATTTAAGTATGCTTCAGCAGAAATTTGATCACTATTTTTATTCTATTAATACGGAACAATACGATTGGATTCGAAATCCTTTTGCAGTGAATTTTTGTGTTATTTACTACATCCATCATACAACGTAAGTTAATGTTAAAACAAATTTTGTAAGTACTAACTAAGTAGTTGTATTTTTTTATAGGCATGTTTAAAAATGAGTAACAGCAAAAAAAACTGTTCATAGTCAAGCCAGAGAAATAATTTATAATGTTTATAAATTTACGAACGAAGCAAAAAATGGAGAACTTGCGATTTCTCTAAGCAGTGTACAAGAAAGAATTGCAAGAGCAACTGGCGTTGGATTAAACACAGTCAAAAGAATTATCGCAGAAGAAAAAAGAAAACCAGAAGGAAACAAATGTACTACTCCAAGAAAGAAGATTAATAAAAGCAATTCCAAGTCTTCAGTAGATCGATTTGAAGTTGATAAGAACGAAAAAAATGTAGGTTGTGCACCATTACCATAATTAATTATTAATTATAAATATGATTTTAACAATTGTGTTTTCACTGAATTATATTACAGTGAAGTCCGGTTATAATGAATTTCAAGGGACTGTAAAAATTGGTTCGTTATAGCCGAAGTTCGTTACAAGAGTTACAACAACAAAAAATGTGCGAGTTATTATAAACTTACTTTATTATCCATAATCGTCTACATTTGTACAATAAATATAGAAACTTTATGTAAGAATGATAAACACGTATTTAATAGATATTTATTTAAAAAAATCGGTATTTTTGTTTGCTTAGTATTACTAGCGGAATAAAGTTTGTCGATGTAAGCATCTACTTCGGCAAAACTATTTAATATACTATCCGGGATATTACGCGATTGCAGAAAATAGCGGATATCATTGGTTTTCTTAATTGCCTCTTGTACAGTTGGAATGGCAAGATCGTTCCCCAAAACCGATTCGTCGTCATCGTCGCTGCTAATTTCTTCGACTTGCTTATTTTTGGTTTCTCGAATAATGTCCTCGTCGCTTAAAATTTCTGTAGTTCCAATATTTTCGTCCACAAGTATGTAAGCTTCAACGTCACAATCCTGAAATCTGCCCATATCGATCGTTAAAATAAAGGCAGGCGAGTCATCATTTTCTGTTACGTTGTTTATTCAACCACTCGGACAAGGGCAACTCGTCTTCTGAATCATACTCTTGTACTTGTTCTGTATTAAAAAATCCCCCATGTCTGAAGCAATTAGCTATCGTGTCTGTCGTTACCTTTTGCCAGGCTTTATGAACAAGCTTTATAGCATCTAGCAAATTTACATGTTGATCTTGTCCTTCATCAATGTGGTTAATTATTCGTAAAAGAAGAAATTGTCTGTAGTAACTTTTTAGGGAATGTATAACACCCTGATCCATGGGTTGGAGTTTTGAGCTTGTATTTGGAGGCATAAAAACCAATTTAATAAACTGCAAATGTTGGACATCCGGATGCGCAGGGCAATTATCACCAAGTAATAAGATGTTTCGGTTTTTCTGCCGCAATTCTTCATCCCATTGACGCAATTCAGTTGTAAAAAGGTTCGACGTCATCCAGACCTTCTTGTTCGCTTTGTAATTAACTGGAAGGTGTTTTATATTTTTAAAACAGCGTGGATTTTTGCCTTGCTAATCAGGAGTAATTTCCTTTTTTCTTTACCAGTTAAATTTGCACATACCAATGCTGTGATCCATTCCTTAGATAACTTTCCTCCAATGCACCGCTCTCCCTTGAATTTTAGTGTCTTGTCGGGCGTAAGTTTGTAAAACAAGCCCGTTTCATCTGCGTTAAATATATTGTTGTCCACAGTATCCATGTTCACACTCGCAGCTTCTGTAATTTTTCCACTACAAATATTGTGTCTTTTTTTGAATCTTTCGACCCAACTTCTGCTGCAAGAAAATTCTTGCCCATCATTTAATTGCGTCCCCAACTCATCTGCTTTTCTGTTTAAAATAGCACCACTAATAGTAACGTTGGCCTTGCTTTGCTGTGTAAACCACTTTAAAAGGGCGTTATCAACATTTTTGTGAACTGATTTACGCAATTTTTTAATGGACGAATTTTTCCTTTCAAATGCTTCAATAATTTTTGTTTTGTCTTTCCATATAGTAGCAACCGCCGATTTGCTAATACTACGTTCACGGCATACTTCACTTCGTTTTTTACCGTGGTTGAGTTCCAGTAGAATATCGTATTTTGTTTTTAAAGTGAACGACAATCGCGATTTTTTTGAACCCTCCATTGCACAACGGTCTTCTCTGAATACTCAATTAAAACTACAAACTTCCGTCATTAATTCGCACAATCTGCATTCCTTACACTATCTGCTTACCTAAACAATTCACTAGCCACAAGAGATTTGGGACTTCACACGAGTTCTTGCAAGCAGGTTCGCTATAAAAGGAAACTTTTTCCTATTTCACGTAAAAAAATGGACCGTTATAAGCGAAAGTTCGTTATATGCGGGTTCGGTACAACAGAAAATTTTTAACGTTATTGTAATGGGGATTTTGGCGGGACTTCTAATTTAGTTCGTTACAACCGGTGGATTGTTACAAGCGGGTTCGGTATAAGCGGTCTCTACTGTATTGCAATTTATAAAAACCGAACTTTTAAATTAATACATATTTTATTAATTTTATTTACTGCTTTAAAAGTTCTTTATGTAAACCTTGTTTGTACGTTTTTATAGTTTACTAAATAACAAATTTAGCAGAGTTATATATGAATTGTGAAATAGTTTTTTAAATTTTGATAAAAATGTAGTTTTATTAAAATACTGTACTTTATAAAATTTAAAGTTATTAAAATCATTACTTCTTAATTTGGGTTTATCCACAGTTTACCTGTAAATGTTTATAATAAAATAACAAACATGCATTTGCTTATGATTAGATACAGTTTTGAATTTCAAAAAGTTTGACTTTAATTGACACTACGGCACATTGTAAAACACAACTTTTAAAGCTTTTAATACTATCAAAACTCTTTTACTGCTGTTTCAGTTATTTAAATTTTACTTTCAAATCCTTGTATGTTAATAACTAATTTTTCCAAAGGTATTTACAAGTTCCTATTTCAAACTTTTCTAAAATAATTTAAATTATAAGTGGGTTCTAAAATCGTATTCAAATTTCGCGCGTCAAAATACCTGACGTTTTTAGGTTTTACACTACAGATACGTCATTGTCCTTTTATCTCTAGCCATCTCTCTTCCTAATCTGCGCATTTCGCGGTTCATGAGATGTTGAAACCACTTCTACCTCTCTAAACTCTATTTGTTGAGCATTGAGCTAGAACGTAAACAAATGCTTGACAGATGCGTTGATTTACCGGATGTGTATTTACGTAATATTCCTTGCGTTTCTAAATTAACGTTCGTGCCGTTACCGGCATTTACCCAAGATTCATCTGTATAAAAAATTACTCGACCTACTTCCCGATATTTTCGGATTTCGGATCTTCTCTATCCATTAACATGGATTGACGGCAGCGCGTTGAACATTTAAAATTTAATTTTTTTAATATTCCATATAAAGTCGACCTCTTAAAACTCGTCAATTGGTCATCATTGTTAACGACCGTCAAAATTTTATTTATGGTTGGTACTTTGTTCAGAAAAAAAAATTCGTGAACCTACACAGAAATTCACCACGCTCAGAAATGCAAGTTGAGGAATAAGTTTCGCATATTGTACAGCTCACAGAAAGTAGCTTGGCACGTGAAATGCGCACAACCGGGAGCGAGACGCAGTACGCAAAACAGAGATAGAACTAGGCGTTTATCTGGCGCGTACAATCGGAGCCACAAGTTTTCTACAGTGAAGAAAATAACATCATCGACACAGGCTTAAATTGCGGTTTTGTTTATGAAACAAGAACATATAAAATTCAACAAATATCAATTCTCTTACAATAATCTTTTAAATCTTTGGTAAAACCAAGTTTATGTTGCAACCAATGAATACTGAATTTCTACAATATTTAATTTCCTTAATAGTTTAATGCTACATTCACGAAAATATGAGGACAATTAAAAAAATCAGGAAAATATGATAACTTTCATAAAAATATGAACTAAATATGACGATTTTCATAGAATATGAAAATTTTGCCTAAATATGGAAGAAAATACAAAATATGATGAAATCTGAAAATTTTTTATAGCACCTTCATACTTTAGCTATTTTTGTTGTGCTGAACAACCAGGTCCTGGTTCTAATTCTTCTATCCCAAATAATGAGATATCCTCGTCATCGTCTTCGGAAAAGTCACTTTCCGTTTCTTCAGAACTGCTACCAGTATTAACCTTAAAAATAAGTTGTTCTACCACTATGTCAACCATTGGTTCACATTCTATGAATTCTTTTTCAAATCTTTTGGAATGTTCGCAACGTAATATTCACTGCTCAGCCGAAAATTGTTGAAAAAAATCATCACATAGCTTTACTACTTCGGTAAAATTTAATTTCACATTTCTAGACGCTACATATTGCTTCATTTCCGCCCACACCAACTCAATGGGGTTTAGATCAGGATGATAAGGCGGCAACCTTACAACGTCGTGATCCTTTTCCCGAAATAATTGGTCTATTTTAAACGTTTTGTACCTTGGTTTACAGGCTTTAATGCGATTATAAAGCTCAGGTTTTAACATAGAGCTGCTAAAAGATACATTTTTATTTCTTAACCAATTTTGCATGTCAAGTTTTTTTGTCGCAGAAGTAGGACACTTGTCTATTTGTTTATTGTGATATGGAGCATTATCTATAACAACAACACTGTTGGGTTGTAAATTAGGAATTAATTGCTTATTTACCCATCTTTCGTAATTATCGTAATTCATTGCGTTATGATAATCCCCTGTACTACAACTTGATTTCCACCGAGTATAAGTGGCTGGCACAAACCCATTTTCTCCACCAGCATTTAAAATTATTAACATATCTCCTTTCGAAATAGATTTTCGTATCCCTTCATTCGATACGTCACTCCAGGCTTTTTGATGAGTATGGTTTGAATGAATGTATGTTTCATCCATATAAATAATTGGCCGCCCTTCTTGTCTAAATGTTCTCATTTTTTTC
>JABXWE010048083.1:0-25375 GCA_014611495.1 Limonius californicus
AAGATTTGATCTTGACAAATTATTCCTTCGATTAACTTGAAATTAATCTACAGCAATGTTAAAAAGTTCAGTTTAAAAATAAAAGAAAAATAAGTTAAAACTTCTTTTAAATATAATTTAGTGATTCTCACTGTCTGTGTGAAAAAAGTATTTAATTACTATATTATAATAAAAAACAACAACCAGAAATTTTAATTTATAAATAATTGAAGTTAGAAAAAGATTTATTAAAAATTAGTAAATTTTGTAATTTTAATTAAAACAAAAATTGGAGGTTTTTGTCTTAATTTTCATATTATACAACACAACCAAGCAATATACAACAACGTATTAAAATTTAATAAACTCTTTAACATATTTGATTGGCCGGTAGCTGTAGCTGACGAATTCACAGTTGTTCTGATTCGTGCGAAACCACACGCGGATTCGATTAATTCTCTTTTGGGAATTGTCTGTTAGATATAATGTATTATATCCTTTGACACAAACTCTCTATTGCAATCAAATCTGGGATTGTGCTGGCCAGTACATCCAGATGATTTCATTGGTTGCCATTCTCAATTTAACAAGGTGTTCTCAACGTCAAGGAAGATTATCCTCCTGCAAAATAAACTTTTGTTCGCTAAACAGTTGTATTATACACATGTATATTGTGTCCTGTATATCAGGAGACGCGAAACCCTTCTCACCAAGATGTGTACTTCCAACAAGTACAAAAATTGCTGTAAGATGTAGAACAAAACTAGTTAAACCAGCGCAATATCCAGATCTGATTATAATACAGAGTTTGTGGAAGAGGATAACAAACACCGAATGCAAAAAAGCCGTGGTGTATTTCGAAGGTAGAACCACGAAAACTGCTCAATTTGATGCTAAAAAGTTAATAGATAAAATAAAAAATTAAAAATAAATTTGGCATAAAAAGCAAGGGCTGACCAATCCAATATTAAAATTAGTTTAAATTTGAATAACATTTTTGTTAGGGTTGATCTTCTGTTTAGAATATGTTACTGTATAGAATATGTAACTGTATAAAATATGTGAATAAACATACATAATACATAAAATACAATGTAGCGTAACAATGTATAGTGTTATAGGTTTTAAAAGTATGAATAACATCTTAAGATTATTGTTAATTTGACAACACACATTTTTCTTCATGTACATAAATAAAGAAATAATAACTTTGCCATTGGCATGGTTTATGTAAAATAGCCGAAAGAAAAACTAGTGATCTGAAGAACAAAGCATCAACCACTACATTTTTTGTGAGGTTATGTTAGTGCTTTCACCATCAATTTTTGATTGAATATTATAACCTCTAAATGCTTTAACCATATTTAACCATTTAATAATACTGTATAGAATATGTAGCTGTATAAAATATGTACAATTCTTAAACGTATATCTGAACGAATCATTCATACAAGGTAGCATAACATTGTATAGTGTTATAGGTTTTAACAGTATGAATAAGATCTTTTTTGATTATAGGTAATCTGACAACAAAAATTTTACTTCACATACATTAAAAGTGGAATAACTTTGCCGTTGGCCTCATTTGTGTATAATAACACACACACACAAAACTAGTGATCTGAAAAACAAGGAATCAACCAGTAAATTTTTTGTTAGGTTATGTTAGTGCTTTGACCATCGAGTTTTGATTGATTTATGTTCTTTACAACCTTGAAAACAAGGGTAACGGAATTCTGTATTTTTCATACGTCTGGTAATTCAATAAATTTTCACATGTTATGATTTTCGAATATTTTAACCATATTTAACCAAAAATATCAACTACTATTCTTACTGGTATTTCTAATAATACTGTATAGAATATGTTACTGTATAAAATATGTACACTCGATAAACAAATATCCGAGTAAACCGTAGAACATAACATAACAATGTATAGTGTTCTAGGTTTTGTTTTAATTAACATTGACAATTGTTGTAATTTGGATCAATTTTCTTTTGAAATTCAGTTTTTTAAGAACAAAAATGTCTGCTCTGTTGAAAAATATTTGAAAAGGTGCATTTAAATTTCATTTTCCTCAATGTTCAATACCTTTGTATGGCTATTTCCATTCAAAGATTGTTAAATTACCACATAAAAACTTGTGAATAGGCTGTACTTCTCCACCATTTTAGCACATTAGCATAAATGTTTGTAATACACATTTTATACCACCACCCTGTCATGCAAGCACCCTATGAGGTCTGTGGTTAGGGCTGTCCAAATAACTCATATAATTCATACTTTGTTTTTTATTATTTCTTTATTTCTATACCCACCCATAGCCCAACTCGGTAAATTTGCCAAGCCGTCTTGATTAATTAGCAGCTAACCGGCCTTTAGCAAATTCTTTCTCCTGTTCTGAAATTAATACACATTTGGAAAGTGTTTTATCCGAATTCATTACAGCAAGATTGGCTAATTAAAAAGAGTAACTGATATAATCACCAAGCGGGAAGCAGTTTTGTTGTAAATTATGGATTTCTTAAATCTTTATTAACGAACAAACCGAGTAGGAACGTATTTTAATTAATTTTACAATGCAGTAATTAGCTATAAAAATGTTAATTAGCCAAGATTAAAATTCCTGAGAAAACGATTAAATTTCAAATTTCAGCACAAATTGGTGATGCGTATAAATAAAATTTACTGCCGTACTTGCTAACGCAACAAAAACTGCCTTCAATGCTAAATAAAATTAAGTTGTTTAAAATGGCCGATCGCAGCTGGCTTCAGTCGACCAATGAAAACCATATCAACCCTTGGATACATTTAAAATAAAGCGATTATATTTACAAAAACTTAATCCTCCATTATGCCACAATACGCCGCCCTACAAACTGCAGGAGCACAATGGCGTTTTTGATAATCCGGGACAATCGGCGTCTGTACAGATACCGAATCGTAATTTCGTACACATCCATCTAACAATGACAATTGACAGTATCATCTTATAATAAAATAAAAAATAAAGCGGATATAAGCAGTTTACTGGGCAAACGTTTCACGATAGGTACTATGTTTTGTAAAAAATAGGTCTTTATTCTAACATGAATGGAAATAGTAAGCAGAGGGCGGCCTAAAACCGCAGTTCTCAATATATCAAGTTACCTGATGTGGTTTTCTTTTGAATAACTTCCAGCTCTTCTTTTTTTGTAGCTTTGCACTCAAAGTAGCACAATTTCTACAATTGAATCCATGGTATATTCTTTACATGGTGTCTCTTTAATGTACTTCTAGCGTTTGAGGTTTGCAGCTTTTTTAAATAAAATAATATAATTACAACACTTGAACTTAAAGTACATTCTATTAATATACATATTTGTATTTTTGTGTTTTTCAGCTTCCAACTTAAAGTAATATAATTTCCACACTTGAATTCAGGGTATATTTTATACAGTGTGTCGCTTTAATATATTTGCTGTTACTGGATTTCGAGCTTTACACTTAAAGTTATAAAATTTCCTCACTTGAATTCGTGGTATATTCCAGGACGTCTTTTAACTACGTTTTCAGTTCATGTGTTTTACAGTTTCTAACAGTAATACAATTTTCAAACGAACTCAGGATATATTCTATCATATACAGGACATATCTATAATGTACTTTTAGTGTATGTATTAAATATACTTCTATACTTTTTATAGTTATTGGATTTCGCAGCTTTACATTTACAGTATACAAGGTTTCTGTAGCTTTGCACTTAAATTAATATAATTTCCATAATTGAACCAGGGGTATATTCTATACAAGGTATCTTTTTAATATACTTCCACTTATTTGGTTAAGCAGTTTTACCCTTAAGGTAATATAATTTCCACGCTTTAACTATAGGGGTATATTCTATACAGGACGTTTCTACAATATGCTTCCAGTGTATGGCGTCTTTAAATACCCTTCTATCTATTGTATTTAGCAGCTTTACATTTAAAGCAGTGTAATTTTCACACTTAAACTCAGGGTATATTGTATACAGGGCGTCTCTTTAAAATAGTTTTATATAATAAAATTTCCATACTTGAACTCGGGGTCTGTTTAATATACTTCTGGTGTTCGGGGTTCGCTTTTTACTAAATGTAAAACAATTTCCATACTTGAACCCAGGGTATATTCTATAGAAGACGTCTCTTTAATATCCTTCCAGTTGTTTTGTTTTGCGGTTTTTTTACTCAAAGTAATACAATTTGCACACTTGAACTGGGAGTATATTGTATACAAGTCATATCTGCGGGTTTTTGTATTTTGCATAGTTTCACTTAAAGTAATGCCATTTCGACACTTGAACTCGGGGTGTATTCTATACAGGACATCTCTTTAATATACTTCCAGTGTATGGCGTCTTTAAATGTCCTTCTAGTTATGTATTAGATTTCGCAGCTTTACACGTAAAGCAGTATAATTTCCAGAACTGAACCCGGGGGTTTATTCTATACAAGCCTCTTTTTTAATATAATTCCAGTTATTTGGTTTAGCAGTTATATACTTAAAGTAGTACAATTTGCACACATGAACTGGGAGTATATTCTATACATCATCTCTTTAATATACTGCTGACTTTTGTATTTTGCAGCGTTACTCTTTAATACCATTTCCACACTTGAACTCGGGGTATATTCTATACAAGACGTCTCGTTAATATACTTCTAGTATATGGCTTCTTTAAATATCCTTCTAGATATTGGATTTCACAGTTTTACACAAGCAGTATAATTTCCACAACTGAATCCAGGGGTTTATTCTATACGAGGCGCCTCTTTAATATAAGAGTTATATTCTATCTTATGAATATATTTCGAGTTCTTGTAGTTTACAGCGTTTCACTGAAATCCATAAAATAATTAAAAGTAAGTACCTACTTTAGAACATGTTTTTACGAATTGAGTATAAAATGTAAAACTTAGAGCTAACATCTTTAGCGTTAAGTTAGCCCAGGGATGCACATTTCAGATTTTTTTAAGTACTAAAGGCACACCCTGTATAAATGTAGCTTAATTTTTATGATTGAGCAATATCCTTCTGTTGGGAATAAACAGTACTAATTGTGTTTTCTGATACTAATTAAATGTTGCACATTTGAACGAGAACTGCACAGTTTGCCATTTTGTGCATGTTAGGTGTATATAATGAAACAATAATTACTAATTTATTTATTTTTATGATGTTAATGGAACCACAAATAATAAATCGCTTAAAGAACAACAGACTTAAATTTACTTTTACTTAATTTCATAGGAAGACAATAGATGAACCTCCTATTATCACTAACACGCAAGAATAAACTAGTAAACAAATTAAACGATGAGGGAATAATTAGGTGGAAGTTAATGAAGTTACATGAATAATTTACCGCACACGTTTACGCTGGAATTATCGGAGGAGAAACGTTTCAACAATAGAACCGCGAAGCATCTTGGGAAGGTCTTGTAAAAATTTACCTAATTAACCAACCGCTGGAAATTTATGCTTTTGTAGTAGATATATGGCCAAAAACTGTTTAGTGCTGCAAACGAAATGAGAGAGCACACTCTAATAGTTAGTTTAATAAAATACTTTAGAAATACCTAAATGTGAATTTATTTACTTAGTTAGACAGTCACTAAATATTAACACTCTTACTAGATAAAGCTGTTGTTTTGATAATTGTCGTAATAATTATTACTGAGAATACAGAAATTTAATTTGTAAATACACCATCCTAAACAGTGTTTGCTAAATCGTCCCTCTACAACTAATCTAACGGAAATACCCTTGGCTATACTCCTTAAGAAATTGTATCGGATTTGCTGAATAATTCCTAAATTATAAATTTTGTCAAAACTCGTAACTAAATGGGACTGAACACACAATAGTTACATTTTTATAAATACACTAAAAGACTTTAGAAATAGTAGTGTCAGCAATTTGTTACGCAGCTGTCTTTGTTCATAATTATTTCTTGGAATGTAATAAATTTAATTTTAACCCTATTATTATAATAAAACAGTTTCAGAAATATACTTTTAGGAATTTATCTAACAGCAATATTCAGATCGAAATTTATAAACCTAATATACTTGTTTAAATATTTGCTTCATATTTGTTCTCAAAATTCGTTTTTATAGCTGCTGTATCTGAGTATTAGCCTTGATTAGCATTAATTTTGAAATCTATTGTCGCAATACTTTATTTTAGAAATGTCCTCTTGAGAATTCGTCTAAGAGAATTACATATTTAGAAATTAGAGCAGCATTGCCGAATAATTAGAAAATTATATAGATTTTTAAACGGTTGTTTATAATCTTTAAATGACACTCAGCACACTTTAATAGTTATACTTTTATAAATACCAAAATACTAAAAAAACTAAGAAATAGTTTAGTGTGAATTTATAAACCTATACTTGTTTAAATATTTGCTTCATATTTGTTCTCAAAATTCATTTTTTAGCTGTTGTATCTGAATATTAGCATTGCTTGCTTGAGAATTATAGTCATTATAATTATTTCTTACAAAATTCATTTTGAAATCTATTGTCGCAATACTTTATTTTACAAATGTCCTCTTGGGAATTCATCTAAGAGAAATACTAATTTAGAAATTAGAGCAGCATTGCCGAATAATTAGAAAATTATATTTTTTTAAAACAGTGTCTCTAACGTATAAGTGCACCAAAATAGTTAGAAATAGCTACGCCTATACTTCTTTAAATATATATCATATTTGCTTGTATTTGTATAGTCTAGCAGAAATACTCGTTTAGAAATTAGAGCAGTATTGCCGAATAGTTATCGTACTATATATCATATTTTTTAAAGAGTTTATTCTGTATTTTAGCAATATTATGTGACAAAGCAGTTTCATTAATTATTGTTTGAAATATAGTAAATTCATTTTTAACCCTATTATTTTAATTTTTTCTGACAGAAATACCCCTTTAGGAATTATACCACTACTACGGAATAGTCAATAAAAGTTGTATCAGTTGTTTCTAATGTAACAGAATACCATCAACAGACAAACGGTTCTTCTTAGTATTTTTAAAATTTCCTTGTGCGTTTTATAATAGCGGGAAGATTACGTGCACATAAAAGAAAAACGGGAAGATTCAAGCAAACAAAGAAATACAAATCTATCTATAAACAAAAGAGGGGAATTTTAAACCGGAAACTGATTTCGTTGTTCTTCTTATTGTTTGACAGCTGACAGCACAATACAAGTGCGACCATCCATCTCATTTTATCAAAATGGACAAATCACTGCACGCCTCCTGCAAATGGCATGCAATTTATTTTTTGTGCATTTCACTGAATGATCAGTTAATTTATTATTAGATATTAGTTTGTGGCAAATTACCTTAACTGTTTTGTGAATTTTCCTGATTGCCCGTATTGTAGTGTCGACGTACGTAGCTATTGACGACCAGTTGATGGGCGTACTCGGATACAAGAAAAGGCTTGTGACCCGCTATTCGAAAACAGAAATAACTCGTAATGAATTGTGTTGTTGGAACAAGAAATCTCTTAAATTATTCATTCTCGTTTCAGTTTATCGATTATTTTATATTTATTTCAGTGTATCTGTCTGAATTGCTAAAGTAACATTGTTTGTCTTTACGTGAGTTGACTGTATTTTAGATTTTATACCTTCCAAACATTAAAATCACTTTTTGTATGTTCAAACTTGGAGAAGTTACGACGAAAAACAAGTCTGCAAAATAATATTTATATATTTTTTTAAATGTTCATAAACCATTTTGCCCACTCTTGTGTCGGACAAGCTACACTGCTAAATGTGACAGTTAAAATTACAATGCGAAAGCCAAAACGGGCCCATAAATAATCAATACAGATTTCGTGGAAATTAAGAGTGAATCGTATAAATGTGCTCATGTTTATAATTTTTTTAACGGCGTATAATAAAATTGCCTTTTTTTCCCAGTATTTCACTTTTAACACGTTAATTATTCATAATTTAATCTATTTGGACAGTACTGTATCATTTAAACGGGCTTCGGTTGTCGCTGGCTCAGACGGTTGTGATATTTGACAACTAATGTCAAACATCGAACAAATTCAAATGAGCATTGTTAGGTCTTCTTAATATTGTTATCGCATAATGATGTACATATTAGAATAGAGAGTACTTATGATTTAATGTTATTTATGCAATAAAGTCAAGACTAATGGAATTTGAATGTACCTACTATAGAAAAAACTACTTGTAAAAATATTTTAAAGAATTTTTAATTACTAGAAAAAAGTACTGGGGAAATATCCATTTCCGTCATCTCTTACAATAAATTATCTCATATTTTGTTCTCGTGTTGTATTACAACCATTGCCACGTTATTAAAAGTGAGGTTATGTATGCGACAATAAGTTACGACATGCTTTAAAGTTGGCAAAATGTTTCGTCCTTCTTGCCCAGGCGTATTTTGAACACCCGCCTGCTAAGAGGATTAGTAAAAAAAACTAAATTTCTTTAATATATACATGAAGACGGCATTATAAAAGTATTTATTTTATACCTTCTTCGTATTTATAAAAACTATCTATTTTTAAGCCTTCCAAAAATCATTAAACGATATGTAAAGATAAAAATAATCACGTTTGTTTCGCAAATATGAGAACAACATCATGCGAATTAAAACGGAAAAATGCTGTCAAGGATCTCAAATTCCAATTTTAACATACCAAATATCTACCATGCAGCAATAAAAATTACAAGTCTTTGCTTAGTTCATTATTTGCAAAACTAACATCACGGGTGGAAGATTTCAAAGACGGTAAAATTATTGATTTGCCTAATCCAAAGCCACGCCTGCTTTGGCCCAAAGGCGTTTCTTTATCGCGCCATATAATTATCATTTTTCGCACCAAATTTAGGAAAATTACGATTGAACTAGACTTGCATTTTAATATATGTATTTGCTTTTAAAATATATGATTGATCTGAGACGATGGTTATTCTTCTCGTTCTTTTTGTTAGGACTTTCTCCTGTTTTAATGTTTTCTTTCTTGATATTCCGACTTCCAGCTTCTTTTGCTTTTTGTGTTTAGCCCACTTCGCAATTGACATATTTAAATCTTTGAAACGCTTCTTACCACCACGACATTTAAAACTTCCATTGGTAACTTTCCTCCGCCAAAGGTGTAGTTAATCTAAGTTCATTAGTTGCTATTGAATATTGTAACTTAGTTTCCGAAATACATTCTTAAGTATTATAGTTATTGTGGTGGTAAGGGGTTTTCTCAACATTTTGAATTGTTGACTTTGTGAAGAAATTATTATCAGAAGTTTACCTCAGCCAAATAAGTTACTTTAGTAGTTAGTCTAAGTTCATTAGTTGCTACTGAAGATGGCAACTTAGTTCCTGAAATATATACTTCTGTGATTAAATTATTGTGGAGGTAACGAGCTTTTTCAAGGGTTTGGATCGGACTGCGATTCTTGACCTGGCGAAAAACTTCTCTTCATAAGTTTACCTCAGCCAAAGTTACTTTAGTAGTTGGTCTAAGTTCATTAGTTGCTACTGATGATGGCAACTTAGTTTCTGAAATACTTACTTCTGTGTTTTAGTTATTGTGGCGATAAGGATAAGGATAAGGATAATTTTCACAAAGTTTTGGATTGGACTTCTATTCTTGATGCGGCGAAAAACTTATCTTCAGAAGTTTACCTCAGCCAAAGCTACTTCAGTAGTTGGTCTAATTTCATTAGTTGCTGAAGATGGCAACTTAGTTTTTGAAATACATAATCCTGTGTTCTAATTATTGTGGCGATAAAGGATTTCCTCAAAGTTTTGGATTGGACTTCTATTCTTGACTCTGCGAAAAACTTATCTTCAGAAGTTTACCTCAGCCAAAGTTACTTTAGTAGTTAGTCTAAGTTCATTCGTTTCTACTGAAGATGGCAACTTAGTTTATGAAATACGTACGTCTGTGTTCTTAGTATTGTGGAGATAAGGGGTTTTGGAGTAGACTTCTATTGTTGACTTGATGAAAAACTTATCTTCAGAGGTATTCATCAGGTAAATTTATCTTAGATAGTCAACGTTCATCAGTTTCTGTTGAAAATAGCAATACAGTTAATATACGGTAAATATGTAAAAAGTATCTGGATATGTGAATATGGAGTCACTTTTTTGATAGATTGAACAAATTCGGTTGAAACTCCTAAGCAAGTAACGGTAAGTTTGACTAGATAATTAACACTAGATGATTTAAAAACCATTAAATTGTTTTACTACGATTTAACTATGAAGTGCTTTTGTAACATTTATTGATTCTTGACTTTGTTTAATCAATATTTCAGATTATACAGGGTTTAATTTTTTTGGAAAACGCCTTAACCCTTTTAAAATAAAACTGCAGAAAAATGGGGAACTTGGAATGAATGCGATGAATCTAGCGATCAACTTTTACTACCTTGTTCAAAGCCATATACAGGGATTCTAAAAAGCTCTTTGCCATAAACAATTTATTATTTTTTAGCTTTTATTTTACGAAGATTGTAAACTACATTATGAATATTATGCATTATTGCAGTCGTTTATTAAAAAATAGTAAGCTAATAACAGTATTACAATTTATATTCGTAGCCAAATTATCTTGGCAACATAAATCTGTAAAAATATTTTTCTTAATGTTCCAGCTCAGCTGGGAAACCCTGTATAGTGAAGTTAATAAAACTCAAAAGTTGTTTATACTCACATAATAAACATCTAATCACAGATTATTTCAACAAAATGTATCGAAAATTTATGCTGAAAATAAATCCTACTCGGCTGCGGTAAAATACCATGAAATTGTCAACGTCAAAAATAATATTTTACATAATGTAGAAACCGTGCAACATGCAAATTAATTACTTGGCTTTATAAATTTTGGCTGTCTCGGACCTTAAGCGACTTACAAAGGCTACTGTTCTAGTGCAATACAATACAAAAATATTTTACAAGCAATTCGAGATAAATTATGGTGGTAAAGCACCCACGCAAAACATTCTTTACCTAATCTCAGTCATTCATCTGAAGGAGTACGTTAACTGCTATGTTTATAAGGGGTACAGTTGTCAGGTAAGGCTTGCATACCCCGGTGAAATTTGAAACCATTGCTACCAGAAACGCACCCAGCTTTGATAAAGAAATATGCAGCCACACTAGAGAATCCTCTGTAATTGATACAGGGTAGGTTGCAGTTTTTATGGGGGTCCTGTCAAATTTTGATGTCTTTACGTTGGAAGCTTTATATAACGGATTCCGAAATAACCTACTCGCTTTTTCTACAATAAATAAAGTTTATATTAGCTAGGCTTTATTTAGGTTGCGCCAAATTCTGATTTGAATATTGGTAGAACCAAGGAAATAATTTCTAATTTTTATTGTAAACCACTGAAACTGCATATTTATTAAACATATAAAATTACCTACTAAAACGACGGATCTTTAAAAAATAAAAATGAAATACGACCGAAATAAAAATGAAATGGAAGTATGTGGCTGCTGCATTGATATAATAGTATAGATGTTTAGATGGTATCTTCTCCACTGTCCAATGTTTTATTAGGTTTTTGTTTGTGGCAAATCCTGTTTATACTCCACTCTTTTATTTATTTTATTAAATTTATCTCAGTCATTTAAGCCATTGTATATTCAACCGATTTCCGTTCGAAGTTTAGTCTGTTATATACCTTTTCTTCCTGTTGTTTGTGCAACACCTTCAGGATTTATATAGAATTCCAATCACTTTAGTCATTTGTACTGGTTCTCGAAATATTTTCCTATTTTTATACAACATTACAACATTTAGTGATGAATACAAAGTTATTCGTTAATTACATTCGTAATACACAATGAGACATATATCCGACAAAATATTTTATGGCATGAATATTGTTATTCTGAAGATGTTAAACAAATTATGTATATATACTCAGTGATCAAATACTGGGGCGTGAGCTCGGCAGTGTGTTTCAGACAAAATTTTATTGAGTTAAAACAAAATTTTAATAATTCTTTCTTATCAATCCTTTAAAGCACTGGCTAATAAACAGATTTGGCAATACTGCAGAGAAGCTGTACTGCGCATGATTGCTTTGTAATTATTATATGCATCAAACAAAACAAATGTTTAAATCCAGCTACCAGAGAAAGCGGCGTTGCCAAATATATTTTTAGGCACCATTTATGATGAAATCGATACCACTCTACGAAAGTAATACTCACAATTAATGATACTATAATTGTTTTCATGTTCAGCAACACACTTTGGAATAATAAAGAAAAAATCATTTATGTCAAAACTTGTTTATGGCGTTGGCGATGCCTATACATATAACAACTAAAACAAATGTTCAATTCAATAGCAATGCTGCACTGAAGCTATACTGTAAGTGTCTTTGGTGTTTAAATACAGATAACAAAACAAATTTTTAAATCCAGCTACCAAAACAAAAACGCAGCCTTGACAAGTTTATTTTTATGCAACATTTATGCTAATATCGATATACCACGAAACTAATATTCAAAAGCAAAACAGATTTGCTTTCATGTTTAATAACATATTTTAAGAAAGATAGAGAAACATTAATCCATACTAATATTTTAAGTACTGAAAAATAGGTAATGAGAAATTTGGTGATGTGAAGCTACATATATACTAAGTATCTTTGATTATAGAAAAAATAAAACAAATATACGTCTAAGTTTAGCTACTAGGGAAAGTGGCGTTGTCAAATGTATTTTTAAGCAAGATTTAAGGTAATTTCAAGTTTCATCTAATATTCAACATCACTAATCACATAATTCATCTAATATTCAACATTACTAATCACATAATTGGTGAAGTATTAACACACACAATGAAAATAATATATGTTTATATGTATATTTTAAAGTATTTAAAAATAAGTAAGTGAGGAATTTGACGATGCCTCAGTAAAGCTATACTGTAGTAATATCCTTGGTGTTTGCACAAACTCAACAAAACAAATGATTATAATCCGGTATCAGTAAAAGCGGCGCTGTCAAATGCATTTTTACTCAGTATTTGTGATGATATCGAGATACTACTCTCTGAAATTAATATTCAAGATCAAGAATTATTGTTTAGCAACGTACATCAATAATAATAGAGAAACAGTCATTGATATCAATCTTTTAAAATAACAAAAGATAAGTAATTGAAATATTTGACATTGCTGCAGTTGGCGTTACTGTAAGTATCCTTGCGTTTTACTTATATAAAACAAAATAAATGTTTAAATGCAATTTATGTAACATTTATGGTGGTATTGATATCAATCTACGATCGTCTTATTTGACAAAACAGTTTTGAGGAAAACATAATTCTTCAATATACTGTAGAATAGCTGGGTAGTAGTAAGAAGTAAATAGGCGAGACATTTGGCAACATTGTAATAAAGCTATAATGCAGGTGCTTTGTGTTTGCGGGAAACAAAATAAGTGTCAAATCCAGTTATCGGAGATAATCAGACTTGTCAAATTCATTTTAGGCTATAGTAGTGACGATGATATCGATACCAGTCTATGATATTAATATCCTAATATCAATCATCATAGAATAATCTGCATGTTTAGCAACAGATTGTGGCAAAAAATGGCAAATTTTCAAATTTAGCAATTATTAAAGATACTGATGAAGAAAAAGATAAGAAATTTCACTATATTACAGTGAAACTAATGCAAGTGGCTTAAAAAAACTAAATCATTTTTAAATTCATTTTTAGACTTTTTTACGCCTGATTTTTTTATATTATAATGTCAAATAATGGGAACAAATTAAATTGGAATTCGATGTCAATAGTCCCATAATTGACGTAATATTTTACACGTATTTTATAAAAATATTAAAAATTTCTAACCTTCTAAAATATTTTTCTGTTTCTTAGACTTGCCAGATTTCTTAGGTGCATAAAATAAATATAAAAAGATGATAATAGCAGGGGTAAAAATAGAAAAAATGCTTTACCTGAACGCAAATGGTCGAGTGCTTTAAGAAACGAAAGACGAGTTTCTGAAGTAGACGTTTGTGTCGTGGGCATTAGAAGAGTATTGACCGTGCTTCTACCTCCAGCCGCACACTATCCATCGTCGGACAAGTATGTAAGGCGCATAGATTTCAGTGAGAAGTCATTTTGTGTTCATTTTGGTTTTAATTTTTTGTAGATCATTTACGAATAATACAAATATACTTATTACTATTTTTCTTTGTTGTCTGTTGTTTAAACTAGAACTGAGTTCAGTTTACAAATCTTCTACGGGAAAGGTGTTTCGGAGAGTTCGGACTTACTTTTATTCCTGGATAATAGGTATATTTTCATAACATTATTCAAAAAATTACATTTCTAGCAAGTAAGCGAGGGTGCAAACTACACTACCTAACTCAACTAGTGAATTAATTAAAACTAGTACCACAAGTAATTTGTTAGTTGCCTATTAAATTATCTAGTATGAACTGAATTAACTGAAGACAAGCAGTTTTCTTTTAATTTAAATTATATTCATTATGAAAACCCGCACCTGGCTACAGTTTTTTTGTAAATAGCACTAAATTTGTATCAATATGACCGCTTGTCGCGCTTTCTTAATTAATAATATAGTTTATGGTTTGAATATTTGATAAACAAATTCGTACATCTTTTAATTACAATCTAGAATGTCGTTATTGAAAAAGAGCAGCTGCCAGATACAGTGCACCTATCGGGATGTTCCTGACACCATTTTAAATTCAATATTAATGATTGTTTTATATAAACCATATGTGGCAATTTGCATGCAAAATTATATACATTACTTTGCGTTGGCCAAAAAATATAAAAACATTGATCTTAATTCGCCACTTTACGAGAGTAATTTTTATATTTAAACTAAGTATGTTATCAAAACATACATAATAAAAAAGTTATTAAGAATCGGATACAATTTTGTTATTTCTAGAAATATTTATCTTAATCTATTATACAAGGTGATTCTAAACATGTACGAAAACCTTTAACCATGTATAGCCAAGTATATTTAACCCCAAAAACAAATTAAAAGTTATTTTAATTTAGAGAGAGGGGGATTCGAAGCTTTGCTACATCTATTAAGTAAAATGTAAATAACTTGTGTGTGTCTTGTCTGCTTTTAATAAACATGGTTTTGAAAAGGTAACGAGCTTAATTTAAAATCAGGAAAATTGTACAGTTGAATGTGAAAAGTAGATGAAATCGGACCTAGAGGTAAAACATATGGTTTACAAATTTTGTAAATTATGGTATATCTTGAAAAAGTGTTCGTTAAAGTTTTATTTGCAACAAGGTCTTAACAATTTTTTCGAAAATTTAATATTAATATGAAATATAACTCAACTTACAAATTTGAAACCAAATAATTCATTAGATTTAATCCACTTTTCACATTCACTTGTACATATTTCTTAACTGGAAGTTAAGCTTGGACTGTTCTTTCCAAAAGGACAGTTTTTTATCAAAATCGGACAAGAAACAAAAAAGTTATTTACAATTTACTGAATTGTAGAGAAGGCCCATAATTCAGTAACAAATTCTAAAAATATATGTTAGGTAATTTAGGGATTCTAACCTCAGTGCTGAAAGGTTTTCGCACATATTTAAAATCACCCTGTATTTAAATAAACTCGATTTCATTTTTCAAATACAAGAAATTAATTTCAATTTTAACATTACGTATTCAAACTTGAAATTATTGCTAACGAGTTGTAATGGAGTCAATGTTAATACAAATCAAATCCGCAAAGGTTAGTAATTAAATTTAAATGTGAAAACTCATTAATAATAATTATGAAGTGGAGACATGCTTTCAAATCACATAAACATGAATGAGATATAAACCAACCGAAATTAGTTTCCCGTTTTCGAATAACTACGATTTTTCTGTTACAACAAAGGGCCTTTTTTGCTGGTAAATTTTCCTTTAAAACTAGTGAATTTCACATTTGAGAGCATCCTGGATAGAATGGGATTTGACAGGAAAGAGTTCGCAGAATCTAAATGACACAAACACGAACTGTCATAGAAAACAACACTGAATTTAGATTTCGAACTATGTTTATTGATCTGCTGTGTAAAACACACAAACCGAGGAAGCAGACATTTCAGGTTAATTCAGAAGTGAACTAAATATAGCGCAGCACTTCTTTACATTTAGGTTAAATTAAAATATACAACTACACCCACAAAAAATAAAACAGCCGCGCACGATTTTCACTCGTGCACCTACAATCGTGAATAAAAATTTACATTTTATATTAGGAATAAATTAGGAAGAGCGTTTTTAAAACTTTTGTTACGTAAATTGTGCCAACGAACGTTGTCAAGACATCTTGCGGTCTAAAAAGGCCTTTCAACAAAACATTTTTACCCTGTATTAGGACAATACGTTGTACATTCCAATCGAACTTTAGGCCGTTGAGGGGGTTGTGGTGGAAGGGAATCACTAAGCGACCTGTGACCCTGGTCTGACCCTCGAGTCGTCTGCCTTCATGTTGTAAACTAACCCAAACGAACGAAGCTATACCTATATTTTACCTTAGATAACTATATGCTGAAAAGTGTGTTTTTCTTCTCACGTCTTTGTTAATTTACTTTTCAGCGTAAGCATATCTATCTTTAAAAATACGAACTGCACAAAGCATGGTATATAGGGAAATAGAAGTGCTGATCTTCAAGTGAGCTTTTAAGGGTAAATTATTGTAAGTTGAACCCGTAGGCTACCCTCCACGCTCTGTTTGTTAGCTCCTTTATATGGTAAAGCGATAAACCGTGAGGGGGCGTGAGATAGGTTCTCAATAATAACATAATAATTGATAGAAATCGTTGTTTTTATTGCAATGGAACACCCTGTACATTTTGATTTTTTTTTATTTTTTACCTAACATGCAAGGCTTTGTATTGTTGCAATCCGCTGACTATTCTCTTTTTTAATGGATTATTCTATAGTTTTCTGTATCAGTTCCGTTCTACTTTTTTACGAAATGCCCTGTAATATTTTGATATATTGGTATTTCTGTATCACCTTGATAGCTTCTTAATTTCTATTTCATTGGCATATTCTATATACTTATTGGTATTTTTTGGTTACTCAAACTTTTTATATGGAAGTAAAAGGCTTTAGCAAAATTATCCTGAATATAATGAGAAAAATAACACTGAATCGTATGCTTAACATATAGTACATGCTAATAACACTATATCAGAAGGTATTTTTATAATAAAACAAGACACTGTCACGTAGTATGTACATTTTTATAGTAAAACTACGTGTATGTAGTACTTACGGTAGACAAGAAGAGCGAATTGTCTACTTTCTACTACTCAACAGAGATGTGAAAGAGTCCTCTCTTGGTTCTTCTGTTTCACCCAGAAAATCAGTAACAATCCATCCACATTTTTCTGACTGTACTTAGAATTCAAACTAGTGATATTTTATTGATTCTCAAATAAAATTAAAATTAATTGCATAATAACCACTTAAGATTTTTCTTCAGTTATATTCATGTTGCAGCCATTTTTTTAACGAAAATATATTTACAAAAGTTGCTTTGCGATTGCATTAGTAAATACTTCTTATTAAAATTGGTGAATTATTAGCTATAATGTTTCTACAGTGAAATAGCTACGTTTGTGTACTATGTATATACTATTACCTTTCTTGTAATTCTTTCACATCTAAAGTATGTGCTATGTAGTTTGAGTATGTACCTGATGCAGGAAGTACCCGCATATGCTAAGTACCCCATCAATACAATGTAAAAGAGTTCATCTAAAAGATTAAAACATACCACATGGTTTCCTAAATAGGGTGTGACAAATAGCAGTTGTACCGATGTTGTGATTACAGTGTTGTAAGTGGTGTATCGCATCAAGATTCAAACTCAATAAGGGCCCTCACCAGAGGTATCCGAACAACTTTTCTTAAGTTTTAACAATTTAATACGACGTTCTGCTTCATAACCCTTCAAAAATTGTCAATTTCATCATAAAATAACAATCTTCAATAATAATTTCGAACATTTTTACAAATACTATACATTTGAACACATTTATATGACATTGACAACAATCAATAGAAGTGTTAATTCGTTACCTACTTAAAAATAAACTATTTTGAGGTTATTGTGAGTTCTGGCGATAGACCACCTAGTCAAAATGCTCAATTTATACGATAAGTTATATACTAACTGAGTAAAATATAAAGCCACCAGCTTTCAGATAGTGCGCAAAGTAAACAATGAAAATAAAAAGAAAATATTCAACTGCTGTACATCATTGACAGTGTGTCCCACTGCTGGACATTGGCCTCTGCTCTGCGCTTTCTGAGTAAAACATCGATTTTGGCTTGGGTTCGAAACCTAAGCCGTACTATGCAGATTTATAAAAATCTTGTCTGCAACCCACCACACACAATTTCCCTATGGAATTTCTGTCGTTCTGATTCGACGTTAAACTGTAGGTCCCTCGTGTTTCTACCTTAGCGCTGAGGAACAACACATGGCAGATAAGAGACCGATGACTACTGTAGATAATAACACGCAAAATAAATATCATTAATAATGAAAATATTGTATTATATTCTAAACATATTATAATATTACCTAATAGTACATTACAATAGAAAAACATTATAAGATACAGAAACACTTTACAATATATCTATACCTGTGTTGGTACAAACTTAAAAACTTGGTTTTCGACAACCACAGAACTTTTGCGTGCAGCTGTAATAAGTTAGATTGGTCAACATAATAACAGCATTTGTAACGGATGGACACTTGAAGAATAAGAAGAAAGGCAGAAAAGATTTTTTCTTAGTTACACAGTCTTCATATTACTTCAACTAAAGTATTATGAAAGTTTAACATAGAATATACAAAATGAAGTTCTACATTATGTGTTTGGGTAAATTTTGTTACTAAAGACTACTACAAAAATAAAATTTATCCGAAAAATTCAATTAATTGCTTACCAATATTGAATTGTCAATATGTTGATGCACTCCCTTGCAGAAAGACCCGTAAGTTGCTTTGCATTCACAAGGTCTAATGATATCTAAAAGCATTTTTTCGTGTAGCTTATTAGATCAGCCAATACGACAACCAGGGTCTGTTTTATTTTTTTTACATACTCTGTATATTTGTTCAACTAACGTATGGAAGTTTAACATACAGTACTTATACAAATTTAAATTCCATATGAGTCCTTGAGTAAATTTTGAAACCTACAACTAGCATTAATGCAAACATAAATTTGTTAGAAATTTTAAATTAATTATTTATTAATACTGAATAGGTTCATATGTTGATGTACTCCCTTGCAAAAAGACGCGTGAGTTGCTTTGTACCAACAAAGTCTGGCGGTATCTAATAGTTATATATTTCTAAAGCAATAATCATTTATTTAATTAAAGTTGCATTATTTTTACTTTCCAATACTATACCAATACATTTGTTAAAGAATGGTGATTAAATAGATTATAATATTACTATTTTTAAACTATATCGATGTTTGTGTACATAAAACTACTTTATCGGGATTGAATACTTAACATACCGAGACTAAGTAGATAATTTAACCATTTTCCTGGCAGGGGATGGTAAATATCTCTTGGGAGCAGTTATAATGGTTACATATTTTTATACCGAGGTTGCGGCACTACAGGGCAGACTAGCACACGCCGAAATCATAAAATACCAAACAAATATTTTATGTAGTAGGTTTAATTGTAATTTACAATCTACTCAAACCAGAATTTGATAAAATAATGGGAATAGGGTAATAATGTTTGCATTTATTGTCCGAAGGTTAACTTGAAATACGGAAGTTTAATCAAACTAATTAGGAGAGATTAATAGATTGAAGAAATTTAACTAATAGGTACACCGTTTTTTTCCTAATTTTACTTTCCTTATCTGTCTACCGAGTTACCTGCTTGATTGGAGCATAAAAGAGTGATTTTGTTGCTTCTTAGCTATTGCCCTTTAAATAAACAATAATATAATTTAATTAAGAGATCTTATTATATACCTATTTATTCTACAATAATTAACAGAATATCTTCTTCACTAACTCAATTTTATCTTGAGTATTTCAAACTATATTTATTGCCAATTTGTCAAGGCAACTATTGAACCCCATAAATAAAAGCAATTTTTAGGAAATCGCTTCAAAAACATTTTTTTCCCATCCCATTTCGATGCTTTCACTGCACTACACCCCATTTTCGAAGTTTTTTCTTGAATTTTCGCTGGCTGAGCCAACCCCAGGCCTTGAAGCAGCCCCTGCATACACAGGGCTATTTATCAAGCGTTGTTCGCATGACAACTTTTATATTTTATTTTAGGTTGGCCCATTGTCACCAGCTATCCGTGCTGCCACCTTTGTACAATTGTCACGTTATATTGGCACTATAAATATAAATAAATAGTTCCTGCTTATACCCTGAAAGTTGAGTATTCTTTTATTGCAGCTCGTAACTCGCATCGGTTTAAAGTTAAGTATTATCCTGAAAGCAAACAGAACGAATTGTTAGGCAAACATTGAATTTGCATTTTAAACTGTGAGGTTGTAAATTATTTTTAAATCGGTTTCAAGTTAATTTCTGGTACTGTAAGCTCAGCTCTCACCTGTACGAAAATTAATAGAAACGTTCTCATAGAAGGGTCCTTACAGAGACATGGCTGGTTAAACCAAGCAACATTTCGTTGAATGAACAGCGTGTTTTGAACTACTGAATTTAATCCGATCTCGTTCCTCTTAAGCTAGAAATATTGTGTCGCTGCTCAGTCCTCTTTAATCGCTCCTTCTTATTTTCACCCTCGGCGAACAGATTCTTCTCGAGACAGGGTCGTACTTTTAAAATATTTTCCTACCGTTGATACAATGATTTCTTCTGCTTCCAATTTGACTATTCTAACGTTTGCCCGACAAAGTCGTTAGTTACATCCAAAATTAAAAGAAACTTATACGCGTAAGCAGTGTAAAGATTTTATAAACAAATTCTGTAAGTTAGTTGTGGCTTAACTGCAATGTCTTAATTTATAGTATAACTTGTGACGTCATAGTCCTTTAACACTCAACAATTTGTTGTTACTGTTGACGTGTTGTGTGCGTAAGAGGTTACTATCAATTAGAATTGGTATCTATTAAAATGCCTAAATATCCTATAAGAGTTTCTTATAGCACAACAGTTAATTGTCAACCATAATAAAACCCAACAAAAAGCAAAAGTAATTTCTAATCAACTATAAATTAATTATAAGTTATACTGTAAACAGATATAAAGAGCACAGTCTCGAGTATGCTATAATAACTTAGTCCCCAGAAAAAACAGGATTATGACGTCATGCAAATGATATTAATTTTAAAACTGTGAAAGCAATAATAAAATGGTATTTTTGCTTTTAGAAGATAAGAGATTCGTATTTTATGTCTTGTAAATCTTACTTTCGTCTTACTGTTGTAAATATCTTCAGTTCTCATAACCACAAAAATTCTAGTATTATTATACAATAAAAACATACAAATACAGCACTTCTAATTTCAAGAATTTACTTGGTCCTTGGTAATCGACGTTGTTACAATTCCTGATACAATACTTTCAATATTTGTTAATAATGTATGCGTTGGTTTATTACTTACAACAGATATAATTGATCAAATTATAGTAATTTAATAGTCTTGTTCGATATGTGCACATTTTTGTAAATTACATTTAAAGAATCTTATTTTTGGTCTAAACACAACTGTTATGGTATTCAAATGTGAGTATTGCCAAAACGGCATTTCCAGCCAATTCGTTTTTAATCCACATCTCAAAATAAATTAAAAAGAGACATTCAAGCTATTATTTAGTTATGAGAATTATTTTATCGCTGAATCATACGTTTTCTTTGTAATAAAATGGCCAGCCTGTTTTTATAGCACAAACAGTAAAATAAAAACTAAAGTTTTATGACTAAAAAACACGAAAGTTAGTAGGCATTCTGATGATTTAGACTGATTATGGGTGTATTTGGTATACAATATTATGTGTGATGGTAAAAACAACATGATAATGTATTCTAACTTCTTAAGTCCCGCAGTTACTTATGTTAAGTCGTTGGTAGAGGTATAACTTAAATCCTTGTTAGGAAATTGGGTTTGTCAGTCAATAGAGAAACTGTTTCCAGTACTTTTGGATTTTGTTTTATGTGTATCCTACGAGCAATATATGATTGTCTTTTAGTTTTGTATATTTCTATTTACAGTCAGTTTGATTACAGTACTATAAGCAAAGAAAATTTATATGTAATGATAAGAACTTAAGTGTGAATCATTAATATCAATTTCAGTGGGGTAACTAGATATTCACCTGGGATATTTAATCTAATCAATTATTGTTTTATATTCCGAGAACAAAAGCAAAACTCCTGTAGAGACTTTTTAAATAGGAAGGCAAGTTAACAACTTCCATAAATGTAAAATAGCGCATCCCGCCATTTTTAAGCTATTTCAAAGGTGGAAAATGCAAGTCCATTATATTATTCTACGATTTTATTCAGTATATCTATATAGTAAGTAGTATTAACTCAACAATTGTCAAAACGCTACCCAAAAAGATATATTATTGTTCTAGAGGCTCTCAAGTATGCGATAATTAATTGGGTATTCAGGATATCTCATCGATAAATTTGTCAACTACGTGTATAGAACACGAACTTACTTGCTTAACCTAAAACAAATTAATTAAATAACATTAATCAAATAAACAAATATTTAAACAATTTGATGATAATATAATAATGCTTCTCGTACGAGGATTGATCACTATGGGAGAGTAGAGCAACAACCCCCCTTAATATGGGGGAGACTCTTGCCCAATAATGGGCTGATGTAAGCCTAATGAAAAAAATGTATCACAATTAATTAATTACATAATAATCTATTTTTTCAATATTGTGAAGATTTGTATAAAAAAATCTATTAATTAAATAAATTATACTATTTCAAGTTACACATTTTTTAATTATTTCTTGCCTCTTGGTTGAATTTTATATTCTTCTTCTTCTGTGTACAGCCTGTTAATTCTGGGAGCCTCTTTGTACGTATGCCTGGCAGAAGAGTAACCTAACCCTTCGAACAGAGAAAAGAAGTACTATGACATAGTTTACAAATGTCAAAGATGTTCGTATGACAACCGGGACCGCGGCTTTACGTGCCCTCCGAAGCACTACTGGTTGCATATGCCACTATATTGGTCAACCCATTTGGGTATATTTATATTTAGATTGTATTTAATTATTAATTACAGTCAGAACATTTTGTAAACGGATACTAACGTATTCTAGGTATTTATACAATAAAAATCTATATGAAGAGTGTATCTAAAATAGAGTAGAACAAGAGATATTGTCTGAATTTTCTTCTCAAATATTCCAGTTGCATTTACTGGCTAAAAATCATCGCAATATTGTACGCTTGCATTCGAGATAATAGTGTGGTGATAGCCCAGTTGGCAGAGTACTCGTTTGCTGACCAAAACGTCGATTATGGCTTAGGTTCGATTCCCTAGCATTACCACGAGATGTGTTGCAACCCACCATACACAATTTCTCAATCCGGTGGCAACTTTGGGGGTTTAATGCCAAAAGCTTTCTTTAGAATTTCGACGTTGTAGGTTCCCTGTGTTTTCACCATAGCGCTGAGGAGAAGCACGTGGCAGAGAATAGGCCATCGGCCAACAATGAGACGAAAAGGCTATGAACGCACAAACGAATATGGCATTATGAACCACACTCCTAGATAACAATAATGCAATATTACAAAATATGGAACTGGAATTTATCAAAAAATTTATCTTTGATGCATGAACCAGAACATACAACGAGATTTGTAACTTCTGTAATTTAATAATATGGAATTTTCCAATCATTGAAGCGAAATAATAATTTTACGGCCACTCTGTATATTTGAATTTCATACCAACGAACAAAATTACCTGCAACATTGATAGACAGCTGCAGTTATAGAAAATTAAATATAATTGCAAGTTATGTAATATTGTGTTCTTATATATATTTGTATTGTATTTATCTTCACATCATAAAACAAATTCAGAAGTGGCAGTTTTATGGCGACTTAGAACGTAGCACATAAAGTACATTACACAGTAAAACTGTTGAAGCCAAAACTTCGTCGCCTAGGATTTTATGGTTTATATTATACTAGTTTAATAGTCGGTAGATTTAGTTAATTACCAATTCCTTAGAAATGTAAAGTCAATCCTATTTTATATCCTATACATCTGGTTTTGTATGAAATAATCAGCGTCACATGTTCACTTTCGTTCATTCGTATTAACTGCCAAATACGACCCTGCTAAAATGCCTAAAATGGAACAAGTGATATACTGTTGTTTGATTTAGGATAATCTGTTTTTTGTCCGATTGAAAGATCCCGTCTAAATACAAACTGATTTATATTAAGCCTGGGGCTGACTTAATAAAGATATATAGATCGTTCAGGACGGCCGTTAGGTGTGGATTTAAACTTGAATAAAAATAGATTTAAAATATTTCGCTCTCGCTACAAAAATGCAATCGCCTCGGTACTTCCTAAAATATAACGAGGCTCTTCAGATATACCTGCTACAAGTAATAAATAGTCCAATATTCTAAACGTCAGTATGTGATTAATAATCTGTCGTGACGTCGACACGTACCTAAAATAGCAGATGCGACGATGATCGATTTTACAACGAAATTGTAACAGAGTGGTAGGAAATGCGGAGTAAAATCTACCTTTGGTGCAAATTTGTGAAACTGCAAAAATCATTTCGATAGGCAACCGTTTAGAATATAATAATGACAAATGGTCCTTTAGACGATGGGATAATGGAAGACGTATGGGAATAATGAGGCTATTGTGAATCGGGCACACGTTAAATTGATGGATCTTTTTGATTTGGAAAGGATTTCTTTGGAGGTTCACATGCATATTTAAGGAAACTTCTTTAAGGAATAATTATGTGGAAAATATTACGATGTTGTTTGTGTTGTTCAGCGTTCCAGTACAACATGAAATAACATTCGGCGTATCTTTATATTGTAACTACATGGCCATACATTGTTTCTCATAGGGTTGTGCTTACACATATTAACAGTGGCAATTCGTAAATGAAGCGCTGGATAATCGCATTCCATTTTACTACTGGTAAGCCATGTTTTTAGGAACGCAGGTAGCACAAATAGGCGAATGTTTAGATTACCCTTTTCTCCTTCTTAACTGAATTCACAGCGACGGAACAATCGAGTACAGAAAATAAGAAAACCATAAAAAATAGTTAAGTATGTTAAT
>JABXWE010048084.1:0-21907 GCA_014611495.1 Limonius californicus
AAGGGCTTCAGAAGACTCCCCTTCCCAACAATAACATCTTTCCATCCCTCCTTTTCACCTACAGTAAGCTATTAGCTCGCCACAGCATAGGTTTAAGTAGATATTTAAATTTAAGGTATGGAACAGAGTAATCCTATTTATATTTACATTATTTCTTCTGGGAAAATAGTTTTGGTGTTCGAATGCTCTTCTGAAACGGAAGTTCAAGAAGCGAGGGTCAACTGTATTTTCTAATAACATAATTATTAGTAGAGGATAATACCCGTTCGACCTAAACAGTTGAGATAGCCAGGCGCGAGTGGTACCTCACTTCTTTTATTAGATGTTTCTGTAGGGCGGCAATGGCACGATAATTAGCCGGGACACAAATGACACGAGCGCAGTGTACCGGCCTTACACGAACTAGGCACTTTTGCAATCCTTAATCTTTTGATATGTATGTTTGTCATTATCTGAACAATTCCCTATTTCTGAAATTAGCCACTTCGCTAAGGTCCATATTTCGTTTTACCCCTATAACTTAACTGCAACAGATACGTCCTATATTCGCAATAATATCTACACCGACCGAGAAAAAGCAACCAAATTTACCCAAGACTTATTAAGAAACAATAAAAGTTTTAAAAAATTCGCCGTGTACAACTATTAAAGGTAATGGCGGTTCGCCAAGTGAAGTAGGTGTAAAATTTTCATTCAATTGCGAATATTTATTTAAATTACATAGCAAATTATTTATTGCCATTCCACATATTAGGGGTCGTTTATTTATGGCATACATACTCGTAGATTCAATAAGCTTAGTGAAAACAAACACATTACAATTTTTCTGGTCCGTCGAGCGTCAACACAGTGACCATAAAAAATCTTACCTACAACACTCGTGCAATTGTAGTGAAGAGCCGGCCTCAAACGTATTTTAACTCTGCACTTATACCTCCGTTGCCATAGTAACGTCTACGTTAATATCTACAGTTGGTTCACGGTGAATTGCGAAAGTGAAGAGCCTAGTGGCAATCAGCCGCTGAATGTCATGTTCGGGTTTAGCCGTTGGTTTTTAAACGATTTCAACAATTTTGAATTCACATTTTTAGCTGTAGTATTTAATAATATTTTATCTTTCACTGACTATTATTTGATGTTCTCCAAAAGAAATCATTGGATATTAATTTTTGTGTTACAAAAATAAATAAAACTATTGAACTATTAAAGAGGAAAAGGAGTGATGATTTCTTTGATACAGTCTTCGAAAAGACTAAGGAAATAGAAATAACACAAATCGATATTTCTAAGCGCCCTAAGCGGGAATACGCTAGCCTTACAAATAATGACAGAAGAAAATATAGAATTTTGTTTTATGAAGTACTGGATCACATTGTAATGGAAATGGAAGTAAGGTTTCAAGACTGCGATAAGTTACAATTCATGTCTTTGGCTGATACTACAAAATTCAAACAATATGATTCGTGTTTTCCGTCTAAAGCATTTGAAAGATTAGATCAAGTTTATGGCACAATATTTACAAAAAGTCAGCATCATAATACCGAATTAAATCTTCTTTATGTCGATGAAAGTAACCCCAATCCACACACCCACGAATTACTAGAAAATCTCAATGAGAACAAAGACATTTTTACCGAAGCCTACAAATTGTTTTGCCTCATATTAACTATTCCGTCGACTAGTGCATCAGTAGAAAGAAGTTTTTCTTGCCTTAAACGAACAAAAACGTACTTAAGAAATGCAGTATCTCAAGATAGGCTTTCTTCTTTGGCAAATATTTCAATTCAAAGAACTCTTATTAAAATTAATAAAAAATCAACCATTTTACGAAGACATAATAAATAATTTTTCTGCATTAAAGGACAGAAGGATAGACTTGGTCTACAAAAACTAGGTAAGTTGACATTGAAATATATTTTTTCTATTTGTTATTATTAGGGTTATTATAATAGCACTTCACCCATTTTTTTAACCGCGAGCCACTACTGATTAAAGGTGAAAATTTCGTATCAGTTGCTCATGAAGAAGAACAAATAATAATATTTTTATGTGAATCCTGCAAGCATTGTGCACTTCGGGGAAAATTTAATTAGATGAGACTTTTGAATACTGTTTAAAAAAATTTCCGTGTTTACTCTCCGTATACCAATTAATGGATTTTATACTTCACTGGTATGTTGCGCTTTTCCAAACAAGAAAACAAAAACTTGAGAAACAAAAATGTTGGGAGAGAAATTTAATTTTCAGTCCAAAAGTCATAAAAATTGAAAAAGGAATACATAATAACCTTACATAAACCTTGCTCACTTAGGAAAATTCGGAAGTTGGGTTTGGTCACGGAATATAGAAATGCGGAAAGTATAGTTGGAAATAGAAAATGGTTAAATTATGTGTTTGATATCCCCTTTTTAGACCCCTGCGAAGTTTCTGAATGTTTACGTTTGATCTTATGAGTATCCAACCCAATGATACAAGAGTCATTCAATTCTCATTACTTAGTTGATACCTACATAGACAGTGATAGTTTGTTACCTCCAGAACCATGGTCTTAACTCTATATAGTTTGTAAGTCTTAAGATATCATTTGTTTTGTTTTTGTTTTCAATAAAAGTACAAACAACTCCATACTGGTTTTATTTAAAGTGCCCAATTCAGTTGTAAGCAACATATCTAATCCAAGGTCTAGTACCCAATTAAGGTGATGGAATTAAGATCATATAAGTGTTGCCCAATTCGAGGCCGGCCAAATTATCGATCTCTCTATGGTGGAGTAGACCGGGAATTTAAACAGACGTCCCAGATGCCACAAATATTTAAATAAAAATGCTATTTATTCACTTTATGATATTATTATGATATAATAAACAAACACATATTAATTTAATTATATCATTACTTGAAGTAATACAATCTACAAGTAGCTCTACAAATCGTGTTCTTGATCCCATTTCATTAGCATAACGGAAGAATTTATAAAATAAGTACATGTATTAAAAACAATCTATAAAGTATATTTAACCAACTTAGGATTAGATCGAGTGAAATCTGTTTAATTTTAAAGGAGAGAATTATTTTATTGTTGATTAAGCGATGCTTGCAATAATCAACCAATAATTGAGGTTATGTACAGTGCGGTCGTAAAATGTCCTCCCCCCTAACATCTTTTGAACTTCTTTAAAAAATTTTGTGTGCGTTAATGGGAGGCTAAATACTACTTTTTAGCCCATATTTCAATTTTATAACTTTCAAAATGGCGCCTAGCCGCCATTCTACTACAACTATCTTTTTAAAAAGCAATGGGGGCCGAGTGACACCTCATTTGAAACGTATTTTAATTCTACGTGGGATCCTTGAGTTTCATAAAAAAATATTCATCCAGAAAAAAATGACAGATGATTCAAAATAACAAGTTTATGGAAAAAAACTAAGAATTAAAACAAAAAAGGTATGCTTTCGAAATGTTCACCATTGAAGAATGAAGAAGAAGAAGATTCTAAAACACAACAAAACTTATTTTATACAGCAATAACTGAATAGTAATGATATTTTAATTAATGTTCAAAATGTGCTCCTTGAACTTCTTTACAATAGAAAAACCTATTTAATATCTCTTCCCGTACTTTCTGGAAAGTTTCAACTCCGATATTTGCACAAGCCTCTGTTATTTTACGTCGGAAATCCAGAAGGGAATCGGGTTCTATTTGAAAAACTTTCGATTTAAGATACCCCCACAAAGAAAAAGTCCAACGGAGTCAGGTCAGGGAATCGCGGAGGCCATTCTGTTGGACCACGACGACCAATCCATCGTCGAGGATACTTGCATCGAGATCATTGCGAACTTGTCTGCTAAAATGCGGAGGAGCGCCATCTTGCTGGAATATGATATCCATGTCAAATTCGTTTGGATTATTTTCAGCAATCTCAACAATTAACGGATGGATAAGGTTTTCCAGCATGTTCAAGTACAATTCCCCAGTAAGGTTTCCGTCAATAAATGTTTTGCACACTTCCAGTGTTAATACATTTTTGCACAAGTTCTCTTAAATACGTCCTCGAAATAAGACGGTCGGGAAGACGTTCATTAAATATTTGTTCGGCTTCGTGAAAGTTTCGATTGGCTTCAGCAAAAATAAAAACTGCTTCAGTTTTTTTCCTGCAAAGTTGGAACATTCGCAATAATTATTGTTAGTATCACCGGTTTTAACGCTCAATATTCAAACGTGAGCAAACACAATAACTGAATTAAAGTGACAGAACAGAAAGACTAATTATTTCAATTGTTTTACTTTTGTTGTCTCGCCTCCTACATTTGATTAGCGTTTTGCTTAATATCAGAAACAGATAATTTGGTAGTCTGTCATTTGTTTTTGAATATATAAAATTTTCCCAAAATATACGAGTACCTATACCCTACTCAAAGAGACCTTTCAAATGAGGTGTCACTCGACCCCCATTGCCATTTAAAAAATATTTCAAAATGGCGCCTAGCCGCCATTTCTAAAGTTATAAAATTTAAATATGGGCAAAAGGTAGTATTTAGCATCCTATTAGAGCACACAAAATTTTCTGAAGAAATATCAAGTCGTTCAAAACTTAGTTGGAGGGAGGACATTTTACGACCGCATTGTATATTATAAACCGAAGCCAACTGAGATTACAGAAAATACAAACATGGTTTTTATATGTGACTAATCCATTTTACAAGCAAAAATATAGCCCTCCCCAGGTAATAGGTATTTTAGCGACGGAATTCCGCATTTTCGGCTACGCCCCTGCGGAGAATCATCAGCCATCACATACAATTTTTCATCCAGAGCGAAATACTACAGATACGAGATACATTCTAATCTATCACAAACATAGTATGCAATCTGTACTTGCTTGCTCCAAAACCCTTCAAATGGTCTGCCACTGATGCATATGTATTTTTAGTAAAGTGTAACGATAAATGGAGATCAATAACGAGCAAGTACCTAATTTCGTGTCTACCTCAACAGAAATCGAAGTCGTCACTTTTCGCCTTTCTATTATAATTACTAATTGTTCTGTCGCACGGCTTCTAAACCTAATAGATGATATTATTTATTACCTACTACCGCAATTTTACTACAGTATTGTTTTTTTATTATTAATTATTATCGTTAGAGTATTAATATAGTCCTAAAGGTACACGAATGAGATAACTATAGTTATATAATACCAAAAGAAAGTGAAACGTAAGCCGATTGGAAGACTCGCTTTTTAAAGAGCTGTAGTAACTTCGTTGTAATTGCAAAAAGTCGTTTCGATTTGGCGGGAAGACAGGTTTTTAATTTATGAATGAACGAGGCTGCACGAACGAAGCCGAATAGATTTTGTCCCACTTTTACACATCGTTGTAAGAGCTGAAGTGTAGACCAATCACAGCCCAGAACGGCGGCTTCCTTTCTCTGTCTCTTTCACATATTCCTCTTTCATTTTACATACGTTTGTGGAAGTGGTCCTGCACGCTCTTCTTTTTTTAAGCTTTTTTGCTAAATTTTTAAAGTTAAATAAAAGCAAATCATCCGCAATGGCAGACAAAGCAGCAGAAACTGTGTAAGTATTTAGTGCATAACGGAGAAGAGTTAGTTTCCGTATAAACGGGGAAAAATCGCTTTTTTGTTTTTGGCGGCATATTGTCAAGATGGCGACTTAGCGGCATTTCCTAGAAAAACCGGTAAACGTGCGGGTGTTAACGTGGTCCTTTTTTATTGTAACCGGCGTTGCTCTCGCGGTTGTAGGAAATTACGTTACGTTATCGATAAAATTGCTCTTATAATAATAATGCGATAAGGGAGTTTATGTACAGCGTTGTTTACACGACTTGAGCGCGAAAACCGTTAAAAAATTCCACGCTTTAGATTTTGAGTTGGCGGCGAATAAGTTTTAATTGTTACAGTTATGTATTAACGGTAGCAACATTTAATTTCGCGTTCTTTGATATTGTTTTAGTGAAGTCGTTGACGTCAAAGAAAAGGAAGAAGTTGATTCTCCAGTCAAAGAAGACAAGAAGAAAGCGAATGACGAAAAAACTGAAAAGGAAAACGGAGATTCTTGCGAAAATGGGAATGGCAAATCCGAAGAAGCGGATGATGATGATGTTGATTCCCAAGGTAATGATGCTTCCACAGTGAGCTAACACGTGCATATACAGTCTGTAGCGTCTATATTTTTTGTTTTCACCCAAGCAAACCGTTAAAATATGTTAGTAAATGGTCTTTTCTACAATCTGATAACAATCAATATCTGTTTAGTATATAACTGTATGTCATTGTAGATACTTTTATTACCTTTTAATGCAATTTTTTAGAAAATACATGAAGTTAGAATTTACTCACGCGCCCTGGAATTAAATTGTAAACAATTAGATTTGACATTTTTCAAAATTTTCTAGTTTTTTGCTAATAAGCGTATTAGAACGAATAATTTTGATGAGCAATTTGGAATCCTAAAAGGTTCACTATTGCAAGTTTCATCTGGGAATATTAAATGTCTTAAAAATGCAGAAATAGCCTGCAAGGTGTTCAACAATTATTGTTTTAGTTTTCTGATACTTACACATAATTAAGGGCTGTATATCTACAATATTTGCTTAAACATTTTAATGGTCCCAATGCAAGCAACCAAAAAGGCAAATTTTAACAAACAAACCCTAGAAGTCTGCGAGATTAAATTCTTAATAAATTAAATTTTGGTTCTTTTACACTATTTGTAATAATATATTCATTAAATTGATGAAATATATTTATTCAATATTAGGTTTATTACAGATAAAGTACACATTGTAAACTGTAATGAAAATATGGGATAGGTTGTAGTTTTTGGCTTTTTTAGAATTATCGTTGTGTAACCCTATAATTATTGTTTACCTCTATGGTTGTCAAGCCTGTGGATTGGTTGGCTTCAACAGAAGGTATTTCATTTTCTTCTGCCTGTAGCTAATCTCTTCATTGGTATAATTGTTTAGAGGAATGAAAAGCAAATAAAATATTTACAAATTTCAAAAACAACCCTGCAATTTAAAAAATGTGATACCATTACCAAGAAATGGTAGGTAGCACTAAAATTGCTGATCTTCCTATTGTGAAAAATACCTCTCAGTTAATAAAGTTTGCTAGGGCTAAAACAAAAATAAAGTTAATTTTGTAAAATAGACTAATTAAAATTTAAAAAAAGAAATTACAAAATACTTCTGTTATTGAGACTAGACAGAGTATAAAATAAACAGAACAACAGTTTGTTAACAATAGTTACATTTAACCTTGTTCTCTGATAAAAAAATAAATATTAATGTGTTATTATTAACTGGTGCATGACATTTATAAAAGTTCCTTTGAAAATTATGCCGAACATTTAATTAAACTATTGTTTCACCCTAATGAATGCTTTATTGGTTTTTGGTAAAATTCCAATATTTTTTTAGACAAAGAAATCGTTTGTTCTGTGAAGAGGAAATCCGCAGGAGGTGATGCCCCAGAAGGCACACCCGCCGAAGGCGTTTCCCCTGAGAAAAAGGCGAAATTGGACGAAGCATCTGCAGATGCGGAATCTAATGGTGAAGCAGAAGTAGCTGCTTAACTTAGTTGTTCATAATTTTGTATAACTTTAGAGTTTAATCAGTGCTTTAAGGCCTGGCATTATGTACGTCGTTTTACTTGTAACATGACAACAGCGTTAATTGTAGAATATTGCATTTATTTTGTAGTTTTCGGCACACTACTAACATTCCTGTAAGCAGGAGCTAAGTGATGTACTATATTTAATAGCTTATGCTGACACAGTCGTTAACTGTTAAAACTGTGTGCCAATTTGAGGGTGCATTGCGTACTTAAGTTTTAATATATCATTTAATGAAAATAGTTCGTGAAGGATCTTTATGTTGTGTATTCTATTAATGTAAGATAATAATAATAAGGCGTTGCTAGGCTCAGCGCTGTAGGAAGTTGCAAAAAGTATTGTCGTGAATACATGTATATTGTGAATCTCTTCGGAGCCAGCTCTGCCATTACCTCGTTAACACTCGTTTCCAAATATGTGTTCATATCACTCCGAGCATATTTTATAACGCTTTGTTTTTATACTAAAGAATTAAAATAGTCTGCGTTGTACATTGCCAATTAACAAACTAAACAGTATTTTGTGTACTATATATCTTTTATATTATAAAGGTTAATGCTGTATGGTACAAATTGTAACATTTCATTCATGGTATTGGCAATAAAGAGTTAGTTTCCAGCATATTTTGTAGTTTTATTAACACTTTTTAACTTTCCAATGCAATCCATAAATGCGACTATAAAAAAGTTATGAGCCAATTGTTTTAATGAATATACCGCTATGCTGACAGAGTTAAAAACATAACGAGCGTTTGTACTTAATTATTTCTTCCTGAAACTTGTTCATTATAAATATACAGGGTGACAATAATCCACCCGTGTTGTATGGGTAACTTTGTTATTATAAGAGTTACAGAGTCGGTTAAATTACCAAAGTTGGGCAGAATTTTGACGCGAATTTAAAGCCATTTTTGAATTTTACCTAGATTTTCAACTTTTTTAAATATTTAAAAAAAAACTAAAAATGAACTATTTCTTAAATGTTAAATAATTCCACAACCATTTATGCTAGAACATAAAAAAAAATGGTTTTTGTAGATCTGATTACGTAGAATTCAAAAAAATGATCAAAAAAGTCATGGCGCTCTTGATTTTCGAGATATAAACTAAACTTCCATTTATTTAAATGGCAATCATAGTTGGCCGTAGGCTCATTAAAAAGCTCTTTTTCTGCTGATTTCAAATATGTATGGGTTGTCCTATTTATTTTTGTTAGTTTGCTCAGAATTTACAAAAATAAAAGTATAAAATCAAAAATGTATCTCTAGAAAGAATGGTGTGCCTTGGAATTGGAAAACAAATGATCTAACGACCAGTTTCGTTTGTTCTTATTAGTTGTCAAATTTAGTTCGCTGTAAATAATAATTACGACTACAATTAGGTGTCAGGTACATGTAAGTGTAAAGTTAATAACAATAGAAAATATGGTTTATTCTTCGGAAGAACAAAACGATATGATATTTTGTTTCTACATTTCTAATCGCGATGCAAATGCGCATCTGAATTATATCTACAAACATACATGGAAAGAAGACAGCCAGATAAAAGATTATTTGCAAAACTGCAAGCATATTTAACACTGTATGGATCTTTTTACAAACCAAAAGAAATATAAATGAAGAGACGGAAGTACGTGTTTTAGCATACAATAATTTTAAGCCGACTGCATCTGTACGGGAAATTGGACTCGAGTGTAACACATCCAGAGAAGAAGCGCGGATAATTTTGAAACAAAATAACTTTAGGCCCTATCATCATCATGTCGGAAATACATTGTACCCAACAGATCTGGAAAGAAGATTAAATTATGCTGGATGGTTTGTTCAAGAAAGTCGAAGAAGCGAAGGGTTCTCTAAAACGATTCTATTTACTGTTGAAGCAATATTTACGAATAATGGATTATTTAATAGAAAAAAACCACATTTACTGGGCGCAGGAATATCCTCATATTACGGCTGGAACACGAGATCAACATATTTTTTCTATAAATGTTTGGTGTGGTATTCTCGCTACAAAAATATTTGGTCCGTATTTTTCTGAGGAAAATTTAAATTCAGAGCGGTATTTATTATTTTTAAGAAATGAATTAGAAGGAATGTTGGACGAAGTTCCATTAAACCTAATACAGAATTTGAATTATTTTCAGCATGATGGGGCACCTGCCCACAATGCGCAAATTGTATCTAACTACTTATTAGAAAGATTTAATAACTGGATAGGTAACAGAGGTCCGATAGCATGGCCACCTAGGTCTTCGGACCCAACCCCACTCGATTTCTTTTTATGGGGAACAATTAATGACAAAGTCTATAAAGAGAAGCCTAATAATAAATCAGCAAAAAAAGAGCTTTTTAATGAGCCTACGGCCAACTATGATTGCCATTTAAATAAATCGAAGTTTAGTTTATATCTCGAAAATCAAGAGCGCCCTGACTTTTTTGATAATTTTTTTGAATTCTACGTAATCAGATCTACAAAAACCATTTTTAATTTATGTTCTAGCATAAATGGTTGTGGAATTATTTAACATTTACGAAATAGTTCATTTTTTGGTATTTTTAAAATATTTAAAAAAGTTGAAAATCTAGGTCAAATTCAAAAATGGCATTAAGTTCGCGTCAAAATTCTGCCCAACTTTGGTAATGTAACCGACTCTGTAACTCTTATAATAACAAAGTTACTCATACAACACGAGTAGATTATTGTCACCCTGTATATGTGTCAAATTTACCGCACTTGCTATGTGAAACTTCTTGATACGGGTAAGTCAGTTGAGCATTTTACCCACAGTTACAAAATTATTGTGTCTACAGTGTATAGAATTTTGTGCACTCTCCCAGGATTTTATTATCTAATAGTTGGCATAAAAATCTGATTTCACTAAACAATTTTGTCCCAAATACAATTTTTATAACAATAATTGTTAAATTTCTATATCACTGTCTTACACTAGTCAATAAAACTTTTTATCAGTGGCGGCCGGTGAGATTTCAACAAGGAGGGGTGCATTTTAATTTTAAAAGCAAAAATATATATTATAAGAAAACATTCGCCTGAAATTAATGTGAAGTTCTTAAAAACACGTTAAAAGCTTATAAAATTCATTTTTGTAAATTACTTTCAAACAATAATATAAGATACAGTCATGCGCAAAAAACCGGCCAACTCTTGAAGCAATTTTGGTTTAATTTTAGTTAAGTAACTATGACTTTTTAGAAATCTTTATAGCCATGGATACCGATTTATTTGAACAACTGTCATTAATTGATGCTACACGTCAAAGTTAGATGTGTTGTTGAAATTATCACAAAAAGAAAAAATGCCTCATTTAAGTGAAGTAGAAAAAGCCAGAATTTGTACCAGGATTGAAGAAGGGTGGTCTAGGAGACGTTTAGGCGAAGAATTTGAAGTAGGAAAGAGTACGATAAGCGGGATATACAGAAAGTGGGTACATGAAGGAACACTGACAAGAAATAGAGGTTCAGGACGTCATAAAGTTTCCACTGTGGCAGAAGATGCGTCGTTAATTGACCATATAACTCAAAATCCTTTTGTAACAGCAAATGCGGCCATTAGAGCTACTGACTTTCCAGGGTCTCTGCCATGGATCTATTAGTTCCATGGTCTCTGCGAACAGCGCACCGCCGAATACAAAATGCGGGTTTATTTTCACGTGTTGCCGTAAATAAAACTTTTCTTACTAACGAGTGAAAAGAACAAAGAACAGGTTTTGCATTACAACACACTGGTGACGACATTTGGGACCGTGTAATTTTTTGGGATGAAAAAATTTTTCAGTCCTCCCATAATGGACGCATTAAAGTTTATCGTCCCCGTGGCGCAAGATTTCGAAATCAATATATCAATAAAATGCATCGTAACGCCCGTTTTTCAATAAATGTATGGGGATGGGTTTCCGCACGAGGCTTGGGCATACTGTGGAATATTGAAAATCGGCTAAATAGTGAAGAGTACATTAACATTCTAGAAAATATAATGCTGCCATCAGTAAGGCAATTGTATCCTGATGAAAATTTTATATTTCAGCAGGATAAATTGCCCTGTACATACATCAGCTACTACAAAGCTGTGGTTTAGAAGAAATAATATTCAGGTATTAGATTTTCCCAGCTATAGTGGCGATCTCAATGTTACTGAAAATATTTGGGCCCTTGTGGTGAAGAACATTTTGAAGAAAAGAATCCAAATTCGAAATAAACAACACCTATTCGATCTTGTACTGGAAGCGTGGGAAGAAATACCCCAAGATCTTTGTAGAAATGTAGTTCTGTCAATGCCTAAACGCCTTGACGATGTAATCAATGCAGTAGGTGATATGACGAAATATTAGTTTATATTTGTATTATACATTGTGGTTTTAATTTTCCAATAAAATACGTATGTTTGATGAATAAAATACTATTTTTTGTATCCTTAATGGAAAACAGCCATTTGATTAAGTAGAATTCACAAAGGAAATGTTTTATTTTACTCATTAGCAACACTTTATTCGTTAGCAACACTTTATTCGTTAGCAACACTTTAATCGTTAGCAACACAACCACACATAAAATGACATTTAACGAAAAAATTATTCACTATATTTATTGCCATAAAAATTGTTCAAAAGTTTTATCATATTTTTCTTTTGACTTTGATGGAAGTAGATTTAGAGTCGCTTCTCTGGCGGCTTCCAAAATACTCTCATTTTCTTCAAATTGCATCTTCTGTTAAAATTCTGTTTTGTTTAATTTGTCGTCATGCGTTGCTAAGGTTACTTTTAATAGGCAACTATGTTAAAGATTGTAATAAAACAATTTTTGTTAAAATATTCTTAGGTTTTCCACGTTTTCCATTAAGGATACAAAAAAATAGCATGTTTAACTCGTAAGAAAAGTGGTCTACTATCTCGTGAAAACTTAATTTACTCGCTAACGCTCGTAAATCAATCTGTTTCCACTCGATAGTAAACAACCACTTTTCTTTACTTGTCAAACAATCTACTATTAAATGTTATTTTTAATTAATTAAGTAAATGTCATTTTGACAGATAATTTGTACTAACTTCAGGGGGTTAGTTTGGTAAAAGTAGTACTTATACTATGTAATAAAAGTGGCCGGTTTTTTTTGCGCATGACTGTAGTTATCGAATTAGCAATTACTTAACAAAAAAACATTTAATTTTTAAAATTAAATTCTGCTCGTCAATTTTTCATAGAAATAAAATTGGTCCACAACTTTTTCTTCAAAATTATCAATTTCGTTAACTAAAGTCCTGCTGATAGACATTGTAGCCAAAGTATTCAAGCAGTCATTAAGCATGGCGTTTCGTAAAAAGCTTTTTAATAAAACAACGTTCAGCTTCAGTGGTTGTTACAGGTGTTGTTACAATAATATTTAGAAGTCTCAGTATTTCCATAAAAGTTTCTTCAAGATTATTTTTTAACAAAAATTTGAAAATATTCATATTACGAGATACAGTCGAACCTCGATAACTCGAAGACCTCGTTTTCTCGAAGTCAACCGACGTTCCCGAATTATTACCAATATTTACCGTGTTAAGAAACCTCGATTACTCGAATTTTTCGATATTTCGAAGCAATTTTCTTATCCCCAGGGATAAAATCAACCTCGATAACTCGAAGTTTCATAAAATTCTATTTATGGATCGTATCGTCACAAGTTGTGCCTGCCTTGTCTTGAAGGAAGCTGAGCTGTGGTTTTTTCTTACTACCGAAGGGTTAAATTACGTGCCGTTTCGCATTTCTCAAGTTGCTGTTTGTTATTGAATGTGACTAATAATTTGTCTGTTTAAGATAGAACTTGCTTGTCCGAAATCTTGCCGTGTTAGTTTCGTCCGATCTGTTGTAGCAGGGGGTACTTTAACGATGGAAACCTGTAAACGCAAATTAAAATCGTTGCGTATTCAAAATTCGATTAATTGAAGAGGTAGAAAAGGGCACAAGAAAGAAAAAAGACATTGTTGGTGCTTTTGGGATACCACCGGCCACTACACTGTCAACCATACTCAAAAATAAAGAAAGCATTAAAAAAGCATTCGAAAGTAAAAATTATGCTTGTGGTACCCGAAAACGTTTTAAAGATTGTAGTTATCCTAAGCTAGAAACAACAATGACTCAGTGGTTTCGTGATGTGCGTGGTCAAAATTTGCATGTATCTGGACCGATACTTTTGCAGAAAGCCGATGAATTCGCAAGCAAATTAAATTATCCCGAATTCAAAGCAAGTCAGGGCTGGTTGGAGAAACTAAAAAAAAAGGAATTCCATTGTGCAAAAGGTTTTGTGTGGTGAGAGCGCCGAAATTTCGGAAGAACAATGTGAAATATGGAAAGAACATTTGAAAACCCTGATGTCGCAGTACTATCCCGATGACATTTTCAACGCTGATGAAACGGACTTGTTCTACAGGTGCTTACCTGATAAAACATTAACATTTTCACATGAGAAGTCACAAGGGTAAAAAAAGCAAGGAGCGTATTACAGTTATGGTCTGCGCCAATATGTCGGGCAATGAAAAGCTCGATCTATTGGTCATTGGAAAATCTGCGAAGCCAAGATGTATCACCAGAATTAAAAGCTTACCTGTTTTGTATCGGTTTAATAAAAAGTCTTGGATGACTAGTGAGCTGTATGAAGAATGGCTTCATAAAATAGATTGTAAATTTACATCCCAGAAGTGGGCAATTGTCCAGCACATCCAAAAGAACTTACAAACAATCTACAAGCTATAAAGGTTGTCATTTTGCCCCCTAACGTTACTTCCAAGCTGCAACCCATGGATCAGGGGATAATCCAAAGTTTAAAACAAAATTACCGGAAAAGAATTCTTTTAAAAACTATCCGAGCATTTGAAAATAAGGAAATGGCAAACATTAACTTACTGGATAGTATAAGAATCCTTGATAAAGCATGAATAGAAATAAAATTTTGAAATAAATGTCCTTTTAACATAATATGCAACCAGCATTATGCACGAGTTTTCCCTTTTCACGTCACGCATATATACCAGCTGCCAACGAGATGAGGTAACATAATGTAACCTTGTTTCTTTTCAAATCAATTATTTTGAAATTTTAAACTAAAATGATAATCTAAAAAGTGTAACAAAACTTGGTACGGGTATTTAAAACATAAGTGATGGCCGCAGGCTGTTAAAAATGAAAAGTTTTCTATTAATTTTGTTAATTACCTACCTTCTTGCTACAGCGAATTTTTTCTCTGAACGGATTAAAATGCTACCGTTCCGGCGTGTCTTCGCTTATAAAAGTGAATGATTGCTACATGCAAGATGCATGAAAACCAAATTCCACCCCAGGGGATGGAGTTTGGTTTCCATGCTTCTTGGCTACATGTTATAGTCATTGCTAGGCAGAAACAATTGAGCAGACGAAAAAGCGACCTAAGGCGGAAAGTTAATATTTTCATCTGGTCTGCTGTCAACATTGTATTGCAAATTTTACGACGAATAAGATTATCACAAAAACGGAGGTAGCTGTATTTAAAAATAGAAATTTGATATCAGTTCCAGCCAAACTAGAAGCAAAAGCTAAGGTTAAACAATGCTTAAAGTTGTGCATTAGAGGTTATAACTTAGTTTAAAATTTCAAAATAATAGGATTAAAAACAGAAGGTTATATGCTGTTACCTCATCTGGTGGTCACCGGAATAGGAGTAGCATTTATCTAGTAAAAAACAGCATACAAAATATGTGGTTCTGTACTGAGTTTCGCTGTTAACTGTCCAAAGTAAATTTAAATTAGTGTTAGACCTGTATGACACGGCACAGAATTTTGTATAAAATAATGAAATTATTATGTATGATTTGGTAGCTATTTTGGAATATAAATTTAAGTAACTGGAATGCATATAGTGTTAATTTGAGCTTAACGGCATGATTTTTCTGTAATGATTTTTGTTGTAAGTAGGTATGTATTAATAAACTTTAAATCTATAGGTTTAATTTTATTATCTGTTTCCATTTTTATTCCTTTGATTAGGTACAACTTGTAGGGGTCCAGTTCACACAGCCTATCATGCTGTTAAGATGGCCCTGAGTACTATTTGTAACAAGTACATATTTAAGCATGACTGTAAAGCAACCGAAGCCATTTGAGTGAGAAGGATCCTAAAAACGGATCTGGTAATCAAAAATTCTAGCCAATGTAAAAGACAATATGCGACAAAATAAATTCGTACGTTTTGGTTTTGTTCTAACTGTAAGAAAAGTATATAAATCTTGGCAATGGATTGGGGTTGTGTGCATTATGTTCTTAACGGATGGTAGTTTGAAATAAAGTGAAGAATTGCACTAAATGATGTACATGTAAACATAGGTTGATTTTACTGTATTTTTGTACTAATTTTGTTTGATTTCTCTATGAGTTATTCGGCAGTTTTTTCATCTTATTTTAAGCTTGGATATATGTTGTCTGCCAATTTTAACATATAAATTGAAAAGCTGCAGATTAACCTAGTTACGACGACAGTATAAAACGATAATTGTAGCTTATTTTGATCCACTTTAGTAACACCTTAAGGTTTCACATAGAAACACGTGATAAAATAATTAAATTTTAATAATTTGTATTTATTTTCGAAAATGTTAATATCAAATATTAAAATATCATTTTATGTATTTGTATTTCCTATAACAAAGAGTTTCTAGTTTGTGACTTACGGAATTCTTTTTTATGTTTTGATGATTAACTGTAAAGTTATCAATTTTAAATTTTGTTTTGTAATTGATTATTTTCATTTTTAATATACGTTGCCTCGCAAAAATATACCTAAATCAGATATTTTTAATTTCAAGAATAAAAGACGTTACATCCGAGAAAAAGATATGGTTGCACTTTAAAAAAAAAATTATACTGTATATTACGTAACGCTACACGATATTTTTTCCAGCAGCCAAAATATTGCATTTATTCTGTTGGCGGTATAACTTAAGAAGTACACAATTTTTAAGACTCGCTTTGTAAATCTTGTGTATAACAGAAAGCCAAGCCATACAGTAGACTAATAAATGTGGGTCGAAATTACATGAATTAACCATCGGCGTACTATAAAAAATATTTTTCTAGAAACTAAAAGCTGGAACTCAATTATGAGCAATGTTTGAAATTTAAATTCAATTAACTACCATTAAATAATCGATACTTTATTTCCCATTCAATTCGATGTGCATGTTTGTACAAAGGAGGGTTTGACCATAATGACATGTAGGTAGTAAAGCCAGCTATTGATTAAAGACTGTTGCATTAATAAGTAATTTAGTGACTCATAATACCAAGTTGAGAGAAGGTATTACTATGAATTCATTATTTTTTTTATGTGATAAGTAATATACGTATGAACTATACTCTGAATTAGCAAACACTTTTTTTATAGTCCAACTATTCATAAACCAAACAAATAATATTCTATTAAGGAGCTACTAAATTGACTTAAATTAAGCAAAAATTAGCGTTTTCTGTTGTCACATTATAGGAGATTTTTCAACGTGTATATTATTTACCTAATTAGTAGACAACATATCCAAGATTGAAATAAAATGAAAAAATTATCGAAAAATCATAAGACGGACGTGTAAAATAGGTAAAATGATATATGTGGACACTGAATGTTCATTTAAGAACGTATTTCATACAACCCCAATTGAAACTTATTACTTTACAATGCAATATAATAAAAGAAATGTATGATGAAAAATTCTCACAATATGTTGCTTGTGTCACTAAATTAAGTATCTGTTAGAAGTGTGAAAGTTAGTTATAGCAGCCTAAGCTGTTTTTTTACATTCAGTGATTTTTTACAAAACAAATTTAGTAAATAAGATTATTTTCAACCTATAATGAAGATGACAGTGAAAGCTGAAAAGCTGCTATAATTTTATTCAATTCTTTGAATGAAGTTATCACAGAATTGTGTAATTTTCCATAACTACTTTGTATTTCAAGTACATGTATAAAATACTAAAATCAAATAAATGTAAATACAGAATTATGTTCTTATATAAAACTGTAGGTAGAGTTAAATATGCATTTGTCGAGGGTATTTATTTAAAAAATAAATTCCAAAGAAATATTATATAGCAAATACAGGGTCCGGCAACTGGTATCACCTATTTTTATTAGGCTGTTATTAAAACAATATTTTGTTATTGACAATTCTATTGTCAGATTTGTGTGCGTTAATTTATGCAGTTTAATAGATCATGGATAAGTTTCCAATTAATCAACGCGTATACGTGGTTAAAAGCTTTATACGAAGTCAATCAGTTGTGAACACTCAAAGGCAGTTTCGTCGCGAGTTTAATGTTGGAAGACACGGACGATTTCCAACACGACAAACAATAATGAGGTGGGTGCAAGACTTTGAAATTAGGGGGAATGTTGGCTCAAAATTTACTGAAGGCGTACGTACAGTAAGAACACCCGAAAATATCGAACCCGTCAGACAAGCTGTAGGAAGAAGTCCGAGGCGATCGGCAGCAAGACATTCAATTGCATTGCAAATTTCCGAAAGAAGCTTACTAAGAATTTTGCATTCAGATTTGCACTTCCACCCATACAAAATTCAAGTCGTTCACAAGCTAAAAGATCCTGATAAACCAGTTCGTGTGGCTTTCTGCAGGCGGTTTTTGCAAATTTTGGAAAATGATGAAAATCAAATAAATTTTTTATTGATGTCAGATGAAGCTCATTCCCATCTTAGTGGATATGTTAACAAGTAAAACCTCCGCTACTGGGCTGAAGAAAATCCATACCAGCTTCATGAAAAACCTCTTCATGATCATAAAGTCACCGTTTGGTGCGGTGTTTCAATATTTGGAATCGTAGGACCATATTTTTTCGAAGAAAATGATGAAACGGTTACCATTAATTCTGAACGTTACATTCATATGCTGAAAACATTTTTAAGGCCGGAATTACGCAGACTTGAGCAAAACCAAGTATGGTTTCAACAAGACGGTGCCACCGCACATACAGCACGGCAAACTCGAATTGTGTTGCAAAATATGTTTCCTGGTCACTTGATTTCTAGGTTTGGTGACATAACATGGCCGTCCAATTCCCCCGATTTGACGGCTCCTGATTTCTTTTTGTGGGGATATCTGAAGCAAAAGGTCTATGAGAGGCGGCCTCAAACAATACAAGACCTTAAAATGCGTATTTCAGAAGAAATAGAGAGTATTGGACCAGAATTGTTGAGAAGAGTGATGCAAAACTTTAGGCAAACATTGCAGTACTGCATCGAGGCTCAGGGAGGCCATTTAAATGAAGTAAGTAATTTTTAGGAACTAAAATTGCACATAATAAAGTTGATATTCATCTCAAATTTGTTTCAATCCATTACTTTTTATCCTTAGGGCAGGTCTTGGAAAATAGGTGATACCAGTTGCCGGACCCTGTATTATCTGGCATTTTCTTTTATTCCGTTAAATAATTCTATACCCTGCATATTTGTGAATTTTTGTATATACCATAAAACTCTAATTGGAATCTAGAGAAAAAAAATAAAATTATAGCAGGCGATGATGTGTAAACAAAGTAATAATAGTATTAAATATGAAAAAGCTTACAATTTTCTATTGTTATAACATGACTGAAATTGAATTTTACATTCAAGGCGCGATTTGGCGGTTAAACAATGCGCAATAACCAACATAATAAAAATTTTAGTGGGTAATAAATTTCCAATGTTTAAGTTGGTAATTTGACATTTAGTAATCACGTGGTACATGACATTTGTTATTTTGGTGGTTGCCGGCTGGTTATCAGTCATATTTGTTTGTCTGTAAACTATTTATAGAAAGAAAGCTACAAAAAGGTTGAAGGTATAAAGAGTGACCACAGTTGTTATTTAGAGCGTAATAGAATCAAAACTAGGAGCAGATATGCTTCGTTTAATGATATTAGTGTTTGCTACCCTTGCAGTGGGTAATTCCGATTACGTTAGGTATGCAGGCTTCAAATTTGTGTGGAGTTTATTTATTAATTCTTTTTCCAGAGTTCCTTTGTATAAAATTCCATCAGCTCGCAGAACACTACAAGATGTAGGTACAGAAATTCAGCAAGTCCGTTTCAGATATAGTGCTTTTGGAGGACCTACACCCGAACCCCTTTCCAATTATCTAGATGTACGTTGTATGCGAGTCTCAAAACTATTTATTAATAGTAAATTTTTAGGCGCAATACTATGGACCTATTACTATTGGATCTCCCCCTCAAAGTTTTAAAGTAGTGTTTGATACTGGCTCGTCGAACCTTTGGGTGCCTTCCAAGAAATGCCACTATACCAATATTGCCTGCTGTAAGCATACAATCTTGGAAATGAAATAGCATTAAAATTAAATTCTTTTAGTGTTGCATAATAAATATGATTCTACAAAATCAAACACATACAAGAAGAATGGGACTGATTTTAAAATTCAGTATGGTTCTGGTAGCCTTAGTGGATTTTTATCTACAGATACTGTAAATGTAAGTACCCACTCCCTCAATTCTGCATTCTTTTAATTCGAGTTTTAATTTCATTTGCAGGTAGGTGGTTTGAATGTAAAAGATCAAACTTTTGCTGAAGCAATAAACGAACCAGGATTAGCCTTTGTAGCTGCTAAATTTGATGGAATTTTAGGAATGGCTTACAGCAGAATATCAGTTGATGGTGTTCCACCAGTTTTCTATCAAATGATACAGCAAGGGCTTATTTCCCAACCTATTTTTTCCTTTTACCTGAATAGGTAACAAAAACTAAACTTTTATGAATTCCTTTTTTTTTAATATGTTCTTTCAGAGATCCTGCAGCAGCTCAAGGAGGTGAAATAATTCTGGGCGGTTCGGATCCAGCACACTACAAGGGAGACTTCACCTATCTTTCCGTAGACAGGCAAGCGTACTGGCAATTTAAAATGGATTCTGTGAAAGTGGGTTCGAAATCTTTCTGTGCAAATGGATGTGAAGCTATTGCTGACACTGGTACTAGTTTAATTGCCGGTCCTGTGGAAGAGGTACAGGCAATTAATAAAGCCATTGGGGCTACTCCTATTGTTGGTGGTGAATATCTGGTCGACTGCAACCTCATTCCAAAGCTGCCTCAGATAGATTTTGTGCTTGGAGGAAAATCATATAGCTTAGAAGGTGCTGACTATGTCTTGCGGGTAAGTAAATTTTCCAAATTTTATGGTCACAACATTTTTCTTCCTAATGTCTTATTCAAGGCATTATATTATTTCGTACTAGTTAATTTGCTTTCAAAATATGAATCTTTTTATCAGTTACCCAGAATTGTGAACTATTTATTTTACACCAACTATTTCCTTTATAATGGAACTATTAAAAATATGTTTTTGTTATTTTAGCTTGTTGTTTTGTGCTCTAGGCAACCCTTCAGTATAGAAAACCATGATCAGAACAACAAACAGAATGTTTGCAAATAATTTCTTAGCTGATTAAATAATGTTTTTATAATTGCAACCTTATTTTTGAACCTAAATTAAAATTATAAATCCTGTTTCTAACTAAAAAATGCAAAAGACACGGTGCTGCATTAAAAACAACAGTTTGCTATTCTAATAAAATATAGCACACGCAATTATTTAAGATAACCAAAAATGATTTTTTATTAGAATGTCCGTAGAATGAAGGATCAGCCACCGTATATACAAATTGATTATACTTATTATTTTATTATTCTCTTCCTTTAAATGAATATTTAACGAAATATGTTTATTATATATGGTGATAACCTTTAACCTTTCATAATTTTTACTAAGAAACCGATAAATTTAATGTGACCCATGTCTGCGATAAAAGAGGCAAGGTTTAGTCATGTTTGAAATGATAGTGTAACTTACATGGAAAAAATAGTTTGATAGACTGGTTTGTAAATAAGTATATATTTTTTAAAACTAGAAATTACCTATGTTGTCTGTTTGGTTAATAATATCCACGACCGGAAATTAACAAAAAAATCTGTAATACTGTTTAACTAACACAAAATTCTTATGTGGAATTGCAACAAAATGACAAATGTTGAGATTCTACTATGTGAATGTATTTTGAATCATTAGAACAAATTAAACTGTAAAATTGCTTTATGGCAAGTCTACAGTAGCTAACTTAATAATTTAGTCGATATGAATGTGATTAAATTACAAAATTGTAGTATCTTACTGTAGGAAAACAAAGGAATCTTCTGTTGTAATAATATTCAGTTTTTGGAAAATGGATAACGTATGTTTTTTA
>JABXWE010048086.1:0-11757 GCA_014611495.1 Limonius californicus
ACTGTAGACCGCAACTGGCGACGGCGACGCGGTATGCAGCGCTGCCGGCAACCAATTAGCAACTGGTTGCGTTGCAGTTGAGTTGCCTTTTAGTAGGTGGAAACACGTGTATTTTAACATTAGCGCCGAGTCGCGTTGCTGTTGCGTTGCAATTGCGTTGCGGTCGCCGGTTGCTTTTGGTGGGAACACGGCCTTACAACTAACACAAATATTATTAAATAAACAACACAATTCAACAGGAAAATCTGCTAAATACCTTCCTAGATATAACATTAAACTAAATTGGCTAACATAAAACTTTTAAAATCAAAATTACACACTTTTCAACGGTAAACTTAAAATAACTATAATCTTTGAGTTTTAGGGCTCTGGTACAGTCCAAAAAGACCCACATCACCGTCTACAACAAGTATTTAGTCACACATAAGGATATAAAAAGGCCATACACTGTAAAACTTCACTTTGAGTTCATATTCCACATTACGAAGCAACGTACGAAGTATCGATAACAGTTTTTACATATAACAGGTTTATAAATATAGTTTTAACTATAATTTTACATTAATTGTTATAAATTATGACATTATTAAGCTATCTAGACTATATTTCAGGTTAAAATATGGATTTTAATACCAATAAATATCCTTTTTAATACATAACAGTCCTTCCGAAGGTATTTTAGTGTAGTTCAAAGCATGATAAAGACATATAACAAATAGTTAATAATAATTACATTAATTTAATATAAATATCATGGCAATATATAAGCGCACTATTTTTGGGGTTTTTGATTAGGTGCATACCTGCAACATACACATTTTACAAAATTTATCCTAGATATTTTAATATCTTTTACAAGCATCTCTCCTACATAATTTTGTCTATTTCGCACTTCAGTTCTTAGTTTCTTGCTGTATCTATCAGCAGTTTGAATTTTAACATACGTTTCCGTTTGAAAATTAACTAACATTTCTACAAAACTAAATAGATTTGGATGAGCGGCATAAAAATTACTATTAAATTTCGAGTGAAAAGACTCGCAAGCGTTTGTAGTTCGAGTCATGGTCTCAGATGCATACGCCCAAATAGAAGGCGGAAATAATGCATCTTCCGCAATGTAATTTTCTATTAAATAGTCATGAAATTGCATTTGACTTACAAAACTTAAAATTGGTTATGACAAGTAACTGCTTGCCTTTTTCACTGAAGATACACTTTACTTCCATAATTAAACAGAAGGTAAAAATAATATTTCAGCAGAAGAACGATGCACACTTGCCTGTCAAAACAAACGAAGTAACAGAAGAAGTCATTAATACTTGTGACTTATATATAATTTTTCAAAAGTAACTTATAAATTATAACAATACCCGACCAATCAAAGAGCACCCTTTCCCACTTATCTGAAAGGGAGAAGGAACTTTTCTGGCTTAACCCGTCTAAAATTACCTAGCTGGCCCAACTCGGACACCCGGAGGGAGCTTATTGGTTTTGGCCCAATTCGGAACCTCCGCACACGGGCGGCACCCATCCGGTGGGGATTATGTCAGGTAGTTGGCCCAACTCGGTATCGCCCGTCGGAATATTGGATGGCAAACCTTCGCCCAGTTATTTGTTTGCGGTAAAGGAATTATGTAAAACCAATCATTTAATAATAACAAGATTTATAAACGAAACTCTTTCATTTTTATTTTTTCCAAATAAAATACCTTCTGAAAAAAAATTCTGGTTTGTTATCTATTTGTATATGGTCAGAAAAGTATCATTTTTAAAGAAGTGAACATTCAAGTGTTAGACAATCTTTTTAAATGACGTTCTATGCATCTAAAAATGACACGTACTTACATTTGAACGGTGATTTGTGATTGTTAATAAATGTTTTTAAATTAATAAACATTTCTGTGTCTTGACTGTTTATTTTGTTTGACCAAGGTTTCAATTTTCGTGGAAAGCCGCTAATATCATCTGGTAGTAGAAAATTCTCAGCATCTTTGTGATTTTCTTCTTTGAAAAACACATATATTTCCTGGGTAAGCTCAAAGATCCGCTGTATAACTTTTCCACGTGATCATCATCGTGATTCGAAATAAAACAATAGTGTTGAATGGTCAGCGCCCATATCATCAAACATTGCTGAAAATAATCGTGTCCTTAAAGGCCTTCTTTTTATATAATTTACAAGAGAAAATGGATAATATTAAATGAAATCCTGGGAAGATTTCCTCCGAAGCGAGTGATTTCCTGTCTATAAGGCAATGATGCCAAGTGGCATTTGGATTATTTTTGCGTATTCTTATACAAACTTGCTTGTAGATCATCATATTTTCCTGCCATCGCCGGTGTCCACCAGTACGAATACCAACACGGTTTTTCCTCTCCAGATTACAGTTTACTATATGATTAGGAGTCATTTTAAATAAATCTGCACCTGTAGTTGTGTTCTGAATTTCTCTGCAGAAAAGTAAGTCCTCCCTTATAGATGCTTTATTGCAGTAACAACGTAGGGTATCAAATGTGCATCTTTGGTACCGTTGCCTCGTCTAGCTGAATAGTAAATAGTTTTGTAAGTTGCAAAAGAAGCTGCTCCTGCAGACATTTATCAATGCGTCTACTAATAGTATTATTTTCTGCTGGTATTTTCTGAATTTCTTTAGTATAAATATATAATAAAACACACTGTCCGTTCCCACAGAAAATATTTAATGAAGAAAATGTAAAAATTTGTTAACGTTTTCAAGCAAACATTGCCCATCCTCGGACTACAAAATAAAGAACAAACTTCAAAATAAAACACTTCAATCAGAACATTAAAGGCTTACCTAAACGGTTTCATCAAATAAATAAATCTTCTAGTTGAATATATAATAAACTCAATCAAACATGTGGTTATAACCTAATTAAACTATCATCCTAAAAACCAATCCGCCAATGCCGGTGGTCACAAAAATAAAACCATAAAGATCACAGAAACATATTTAGAACGTTGATTTGAATTTGAATTTCAAAATCCCCCAAATTAGGGGCGACATTAAGATAGGATAAAGTAACAGTTAAACAATCTCGTCGGACATATTCATGAAGATAAACCGGAAGTAATATCCGACAAAATTATGTCCAAAACCTAGCGCCATCTATATTTAAAAATATTAAACAGATTAACCTATGTTATAGATAACCAAATGAGAAGGTGAGTAACTTGACTACTATATACAGAATGCAAAATAATAACCTTCAAATTCTGGAAAACCAACAATTAAAACAAACCATTAAAAATATAAGGGAGATTATCAAAAATAATGTCGTTCAAAACATATTCTGGGTGGTCTTTAAATTTTTTCACAGCTTTTGATATTTCCATACTCTCTAACAAATTCATTTTTAAACCTTTTTCGCAAAAATGTAAAATTTGGATATCCATGTTCAAATTCGTATTATGATTATTAGCAATACTATGAGCTGCGAACGCAGACTTAAAATTGATATTGGGGTCTAAGTTAATTAAATTGTTTTTAATAATATTTTTGTGTTCTTTCACCCTCGCGTTTATAGCTCTACCTGTTTGACCAATATAAAACGAAGGACAATTATTGCAATTAATTTTATAGATACCAGATTTAGAAAAGGGATCAATACGGTCTTTATTATGAACGAATAAATTTTTTTACACTACAAGAAATTGAAAAAGAAATTTTTATGTGAAAGTGTTTAAAAATGTTACTTAATTTTAAAGAAACAGATCCAAGGAACGGAAGAGAAAAGTATTTAATTTGCGGGTCTCTGTTGGTTATAATTAAATTAGTAGATTGTTTTAACATAAACTTCCTTTGCATCTTATTGAATAAATTGTTAATTATCTCGGAAGGGTAACCATTCTTGTAAGCAATGTCATGAATAATGTTGAGTTCATTATTAAAGTCCTCTTCATCTAACAGAAAAGAAAAAAGCCTATGAAAATAAAACCTAAAGGAGGCTAATTTATGACAAATAGGATGAAATGAATCAAAAGGAATAGCATGGTCAGTTGTGGTGGGTTTTCTGTAAATATTAAATTTGTTATCATATTGAGAAACCAGAATATCTAAAAATGGTAAACTATTATTCGTTTTCATTTCCACTGTAAATTTAATGTTCTGATGTAAATCATTTAAAATTTCCATACATTGATTTAGGTTATACTTGGAACCTTGAAAATAACAAAAACATCGTCAACATAACGTCTCCAGAGGGCGACGTGTTCAAGTAAAAAAGGATGTTTAAAGATTTTCTTTATTTCTAAATTATACATAAAAACATCTGCCATTAAGGGGGACAGACAGGAACCCATGGGTAGACCTGTGTTTTGAGTAAAAATTTTTTTATTAAAGGAAATGAAATCTTGTTGGAAACACAATTTTAATATATAATATTTAAGAGCAACATGACTTGACTGTCAGAAAGTTCAGAGTTATTTAAAAAATTTGAAATGACATCGAAACAATCTGTTTTAAGGACACTTGGGAAAAGATTCGAAACGTCAAAAGAGACTAAAGTGAAATTAGGGGGTAAAACAAAATTGGTAAGAGTGGAAATAAGTTCTTGAGAGTTCTTAATGGAGTAATTTTGTTGATAAGTATTGAATTTGGGTAGAATATGATTTAAAAAAGAAGTCAACTTATAAACTGGTGTATCGGTAAACGAACAAACAGGGTGTATTGGGATATCAGGTTTGTGAATTTTTGGAAGACCGTAAATTGAAATTCAAATTCAAATCAACGTTCTAAATATGTTTCTGTGATTTTTATGGTTTTATTTTTGTGACCAGCGGCATTGGCGGATTGGTTTTTAGGATGATAGTTTAATTAGGTTATAACCACATGTTTGATTGAGTTTATTTTATATTCAACTAGAAGATTTACTTATTTGATGGAACTGTTTAGGTAAGCCTTTAATGTTCTGATTGATGTGTTTTATTTTGAAGTTTGTTCTTTATTTTGTAGCCCGAGGATGGGCAATATGTTTGCTTGAAAACGTTAACAAATTTTTACATTTTCTTCATTAAATATTTTCTGTGGGGATCGACAGTGTGTTTTATTATATATTTATTCAATTTATCCCACTATGAGTCATTGGGACTTCAACGATATTATCTCTCTAGTATAACTATTTCCAAGCATTGTTGTGATCATATCGACGGCAGCAAGAAGTATAAGATCTTCCGCAATAGTGTGACGTTTTTTCAAGTTGGTTATGCGATGTATGCAACTTTAGAAGATGTAAGCAGTGCTTCTTGAGGCAACGACAAAACTGTATAAAGGCCAATTTCTGATTACTAGAGCTAGGATAGTTAGGCAAAATAAAATCTCGAAAAAGGTAGGCAAAAAAGCAAAAAAAAAAGATATAAAAAAGCATTGAAAAGGCAAAAATAAAATAAAAATGGCAAAACCAAAAAAAAAGGCAAAATTACCAAAAAAGAAAAAGAAAAAATAAAAAATTACAAAATCTGAAGAATACTTGAGGAAATTAAAAGAAACGGTGTTAACGTTAACACGTTCGAAAATTGTGAGAAACTGGCTGATTCAGTAGAAAAGTTTCTCCTGACAATACTGATTCCCTCATTAAAATTAATCTCAAGAAAATAATCCTTCTGAGAAATTTTCAGCCGGTAACAATAAAGGGTAAAACCCACTAAACCTCTACCTTTAAGTGCTTGGGAATAATACTTTCTACAATTTATTTCCGAAATTTAAAATGTGCGTTTTTCTTGGAAAATTGCTAGTACAAATTTTTTTTAAATTGAAAATTTAAGAACTAGGTTTCTTAAAATTTAAATTTAAACGCGCAACACAGGCATAGGAGAGAAGATCGCTACGTCTCGTAAGAGACAAAGCACCCTAAGAAGAAGATACCATAAAAGGCACAAAAAGGCAAGAAAAACGGGAAATTCCTCGAAAAAGGCAGAATCCTAAAAAAGACGCAAAAAAGGCAAAATAAAATTTGCATTTTTGAGTTGCGCGCATTCTAAAATGGATTTAAAATTGGGTCTGCCTTTCATCCATCCATTTATTAAAAAAATGCAATGTGCCTAACTATCCTAGCTCTACTGATTACTAAACTCTTTCAATTTCTTCGCAAAAAAATCGCTAGACTTGTTTATGAGTTTTATGCTTTGTTTGGAAATGCCCCTTTAATTTATTTGGTTTCATACTGCCAAATTATTTAAACACATTACATCCTGTAGGCGCTCTTCGCCATTAACGACTGTATTTTAAAAACTAAAATTCAAATACCCATCACAATATTTTCTAGTTTTTGCTTTGGGTGTGTTGGCAGCTTCTTTATCTGCAGGCATAGATGTACTTGAACGCTCAAAATAACGTTTAGACCCGATTAAATATTTTTCTATACTTGAAAAATATTTGCGAAACTTTAAATCACTCAAGTGTAGCAGAACACAAACAAATTATTACGCTTCTACTCGCAGCTACGGTTACTATTAAACTAACCTAACTGAACAGACATCATGGTTTTATCCGTTCCGTTCCCACTACCACAATTTCTGGACCACTCTGCAATGTTCGGAAAAATTCTAAATTTCGTCTTGGTAGAAAAAGTAAAAAGTATCATAACATATTTTAAAAGGGAGTCGCGAAACCTAAGAGTTTGGGAAATGGTGATGTATTGTAAAACTGTGAAAATCCGTTATCAGTATCTCAAGCAGCTTGGCCATTACAAGCATCTGACTTTTTGGCAGCTTACTCACTCTAGCGGACGAACGGTTGTAAATAACCCCACTGAAGTAGCAAAATATACTGGGTGTTCGATTTCAAAAACATGTGTTTAGTGGATGAGAGTGTTGTATGTGAACAACCTGTATAAACGAAAATAATTTCAAAATATGCACAAAGAGTGTATCTGATGTACGGCGAAAACAGGATCTTAATATGGTGCCTGAGTGAGGAGCTAACTTCCGTCCACCAATTGGGCATGCGGTATATACAAGTTCATGCACCACATGCTGTAAGCTGTTTTATGTCCCATTTTTAAAAATGTAATTTACTGTGTTTTCGTAGCCGTACTTGATGTGAAAATAAATTATCTTAAAAGCTATTTTGTATAAGTATGATGCATTGTAATTATAAATAAATCTTAATCACATAACAAACATATTTTGAACTGTAATGAGTAATGACTAGTTTGTTAGAATAAATCTAAAAACTGAGACAGACAAGATTAAAAATCACTTTGTGTAACCTTTTGGTAGTATATAAAGTAACAATAAATGATACAAAAACTTATACACATACACATATATTCATAATAGGTGTGTCATAACATAAATAATTTATTTGTATATTATTTATTAGCTACTGGAAAGTTGGAATAGGTTTCGAAAGATTTTAGATACTGGACAGTTGCTTTATATAATAATTTGAATTGTTCCTAAAATAGAAAACAAAATTGACACATCCTAAAACAGCTAACCAAGAAGCTAGAAGGTATGCAATACGTACCGTATTAATAACGAATTCTTTCCGACTACGTCGAATTGTTCGCACTGCCAAGCATACATCACATACTTGCTCCAACTTAATTTTTTCAATTACAAATGACAGTGCGAGAAAGACACCACATGCTTTTGCTCCATCACTATAATATGGTTGGTATTATTTCACTACAATTTATTGAATACCAGCTTCTACTTACTAGCAGGTAACAACAATAGGATTATTTCCTCTAGATAGTTTGTCTACTGCTCTCCAAATTTCCATTAGGGCATCCAACTTTTCTGGAACTGGTTGCTGAGAAGGCCATCCCTTCATTTTTATTATATTTATACTTCTTCCGTGACCAGTAGCTTCCTTAAAACAATTAATACGACTATGTACATTATTAAATTAATATTTTAGTCGGACCAGACTGTAAATAAGTAACTATGGTACTTACACGCTCCTCTTCAGAGATATTCATTAAACTCAGTCGTATGATATCATATTCCACATGTTCATTTTTCTCTATGTACTTGACGGTACCAAATCTTACATCGAGAATTTCATCTTGCTCGGGCCAAAATATGCAGCTAGACTGAAAAAAACAGCTTGGACTAGTTACAACATGCTGCTGATTCAAACCGAATACAGGGTTTTACGATTGGGTACCTTTGAATTTTGATTGCACTTTACTCTAGACATCTATTAATAAATTATAAATTTGATCAAGTCAAAAAAGTTGTAGTTCAAGTAAAATTTAAAAAAATAAGTGGCTAAATTGTGTGTAATAGATTTGTATGTAAGAAAAAATGTTTAAACCAAAATGGGCTAGAATTGTATACAACGAATCACATTGTGATATAAAACTTCTTGAATTTTGGAACGTGTTAGTAATATACAAGGTAGATAAAACAATAAAGATAGAAGCATCGAAGAGGAAGTGAGGAAGAAAGAATTCCAGGGAAATTTAGAAAGCAGTTAATACAATAATTACACGAATTAAAGTATATAGAGAATTGAAAGAATATTGGAGAGCGAACTAGTGTAACGAGGAGGTGAAAACTGAAATAGAGAAGAAACTTGAAGAAACCATCTACAGACGGAACTAAAACAAGATATAGATATTACCTAGGTAAAAAATCGTCATTGGAAGTAATTGTATCGGAGAAGAAAATACCTGAGGGAGGTTTAAAACCGATTTGGATGAAGATTATAGAAAAAACTCATAACAAGTAATGATTAAGAATTGCCAAAAACAGTGCAGAAATACTGTAAAATCAATCTACTTTTACGACATTATGTTAAATTAATTTATTGAATTTTGTTCACCTTAATACAAACTACCATCCTTTAAGAACGTAATGCATACAAACCTTGGTGTTAAGACTTATCTGATTTTCTTAGAATTAGAAAAATACCAAGATTCTGTAATTAATTTACTTTATCGTATATTATACGTATTGTCTTTCACATTGGCTGCAGTTCATTTTTCAACGTTTAGGTAGAAAGCTGTAAGCTCCGCGGCTGATAGGAAAACGAATATAATGGTTTGTTGATGTCAAAAGTTATTTTTAATGTTTGATTGTCAGGTCGCTTTAGGTCCCCTTAATCGAAAATTAACAGCAAAAAATGATTTTATTTAATCAATAAAATAGCGAAATTAGTGAACAAAGTGTAAAGGGGTGTAAAAATAATAAACAAAAGTAAACCTTTGTATAAATTTCCAATGTGGAGGAAATGTAGAATATGTTTTACAACTTAAACACGCATTAAAAAGGCATGGAAAAGAAATTGCAAGCAAATATTGTAGAAATGGAAATTCCACAACAGGAAAATGTAGTACTAGAAAATCAGCTTGCAGTGCAGGATAGGAGAATAAATACCTAACATGGAAATAATGGGAAAATGCGGTATAACAAGGAATAGAAGAAAAGCTGTATGTAAGCCATAAAAGTGCTAGAGATATAAAAATACCTATCGCCTACGAATTGTTTGTTGTTTACAAAACTCAGCTCCAGTCTATCGCACAACTACGACAAGGAATACCAAACCTTCCAAAATGTTCGGAGTGAATTTGAGAGTAGATTTTACTATTGCCTAGAGAATCATGGAAATAATTTTGAACATTTAACTAATATTTTAAAACGAGTCGGGAAAAAAATGTTTGCTACTATTGAATAAACCTCAGGAAAGGTTATAAAGGTGCAACAATCGATATTCTAACAGACAGCCAAGCAGCAATAAAGGCTCTGAAAGCCTATAGCTGTGAATCCAAGCTTGTCTGGGAATGCCTGGGCAACCTCAAGCAACTGGCCAGCAAAAACCACGCAACTCTATGGTGGGTTCCAGGGTACGAGGGTATACCAGGCAATGAAAAAGCCGATGAACTCGCAAAAAGAGGTGCAACAACGGCATACACTGGACCTGAACCTTGTTGTGGAATACAGAAAAGCCACATTAAGCACGAGGTCAGCCTATGGGAGGAACAAATGAAATCCTCGTACTGGGAAAACACACCAGGACAACGTCAGGCAAACAGTTTATAACCATTTCGCAAAACAAAGCAAGGAACGCTTTATCTCTCAGAAATCAGCAAGAAAGAGCTGCAGACAATCACTCGTCTTTTCACAGGCTACACTCCACTAAAATACCATCTATTTAAGATTGGTAAGGCTAAGGACCAAATATGCCGCCTATGCAATGAGGCAGCAGAAACGGCTGAACACATCCTATGCAGATGCGATGTTGTCGGTCGACGCAGACACAACATTCTCGGGAAAGAGACTAGCACACCTACCGAAATAAGAAACTTAAATCTCAGAGACATCCTCAGGTTTTTCAATAGCCTGCAACTTCTCTAACGAAGACAAGGGCTTGTAAGTTACAATAGAACCATTAAGGGTCGCAGTGACGAAAGGCATGTCAAGGCCAAAGCCCCAAACAAACAAAAAATAAAAATAATAATTAAATAGCATTTTGTAAGAGTTTTTTTTGTTGGCGTACCTAGGACCTTAGGGGCTGCATGGGGAAGGTTACCTTATGAGTCGAATGGAGTAGGAATGGAATTTAATGGACAATCGTGTCTGGTGCTAATGAAACATGAATTCATCTCTGGAGTTCGGAAACCAATAGACAGATTATCCACCGAAAAAGGAAATATCGCTTTCAACTATCTGCAGACAAAATACTACCGTCTATTTCTTGGGATGCTGAATACATTCTTCATATGGAAAAATATGTGAAAATAGATGGAAGGAAGGAAATGTCGCTTCCAACTATCTGGAGGCAAAACCCTTCTCGCTGAAGGTCAAAGCTGCAGCTGCAATTATTCGTGAATATAATTCTTCCAAGATGAGCTCCTTTACAGTGACAATCAAAAGGTTAACAATTTTGGAACACTTCCGAATTTGTAAGTGAGCATGTTAAATTTATATGTAATTTCATATATAAGTTTAAAATTCTTGAAATCTCTTTATTATAAAAACAATCCGTTGTTCTGATATTTTTCTAACATGGTAAAGCTGAAAAATGTTGTGTCCTTTTGACTAGCTCTTTGACGTAATTAAACATTTTGATAACGTTTTTATATCTTATGATATATTTTATAAACTTGCGAAAATAGCTCGTTATATTATAAGCTATGGTACTTACTAAAAACCAACGGAGCAGTAAACTTTAAATCTTCGGAATTAAAATGGATCTCTGAAAAATTGAGAAACTAGTGTTTTAATACAAGTAGGTCCTGACGAATATTAAGGATACCATGGACATCCAAAAGAATTAATGCATGGATACTCGGAGAACTATATATACAACACTGTACAAAACAGAGTACTGCCTTTCTTTAGGGATATTTAGAAAGGATGACACTTGTAGCGTCTGGTAGTACAAGGCGATGTAAATGAAAAAAGATGAGGAAGATTGCCTATGAGGTAGGCAGAACAAATCTGCCGGAAAACTGGTATCACGCTGCATCAATCCTTGCACGCAACCAAAGATAGAACTGCTTGATGCAACAGAATGCAACAATGACCAGTGTAACATTAAGGTGTCATGACGCCTCGTTCTGAGGCTAGGACTGTAGAGTGAACGAAAAAAATAGATACGTACTTGATCTTGTGGTTCAATGTCATTAAGAGATACAATTGTAATGACATCTTTTTCAGACACCATTCTCCAAAAATCAATGACAGTTACAGGAAGAGGTTGTTGGGTTACTATAAATCGTTTTGGTACGCAATAACCATCGACTTCGACTGCATTTATATAGTCTGAGTGTTCGTCGCTTACC